>JAVFHW010067884.1:0-13225 GCA_032159205.1 Eurystomus glaucurus suahelicus | reverse complement strand
GAAAAGGAGATGCTAAGTTCTTCTTATAACTTTAGGTGAATTAGGTGTTCTAAGGTTTGCTGCAAGCATCACAATGAAACTTGATCTTGAAATATTCCTTGGAGAATACTAGTTATTTTGCTTAGTTTGAAAAAGAAATATTGAAAGAATGTTTTTATATTTTGTACCAACTGCAAGAAAATAGCTTCTAAAATAAGCATGCACATCTTTCACACACTCTGGAAATCTTGGCACTTCCCAGATAAAATTAGAGTTCTACTTTTTTTTGTCATTTATTTACCTGGGTTTTTTTAAGAGAAAATTCAGTATCACTGTAAACCTAGGTGCCTTGGCAGAAAACAGATGGTTGAGAGCATCACAGGTACAAAAGAATAGCAGTAATTTATCTCTGGAACCTTACTAAGTGTATGAGGTCCTGTGAGTGGTTATTCTATAGACAGGCCTCAGATGGCTGTTCTACAGAAAAAATTATATATGTGTAGTTTAACCTTCTGCTAGGTGCCCATTGCCACCAATAGCAGTGTTTCTTCTCCTGTCTCTGGGAATTTGAAATGACCTCATCCTAGTCATCCTCATGGATAGCTTCCCTCCATCTCCATCTCCATCTCATCCATACTTGGAAGGTCACAGTAGTGCCTGAGAACATGGAATTGGGGCTACCTTTTCTTTCTGGCAAAGAGGAAAAGAAAAAAGACAGATATTTCTACTTATATAAAATGTAAAATTTATATAAAATAAATGGAATAAACCAAACTAATGTGGAAGATTTTGGTGAAGGTAGCCATTTGAAATAGTTCTCTAATTATAGCACCTTTCACCCTCCACCCACACCCATCCCCCCACGGTTCTAATACTTCACTGGAAGTGGGGTAGGCACAGTGTGAGTCTGGCACAGTGAACTAGTGCAGCACAACTGCTGCCTGTATTGGGACTGCACTGGCAGACCAGCACCACTGCTGATTTAATGGAGACTTCTCAGGCTTCCCTGAAACATCAGCTGTGCACGCTGCCAGTCTCAGAAACACATTGTGTATGAGGAGGGGGACTGCAGGAAAGCAGGATCCTTGTACAGGATTTCTGATTCTTGGGAAAGAGTCTCTTAGAACAACAAGCCCCTTCAGCTTGGCTGCAGTTTAGTCGTATTCCTAAAGCAAAGTCTAGCGCTGGAAAGATGATGGTTATCCATTTCCTTCCAGATGTACTCAGCGAATTTTTTGTGTTGTATGCAGTACTGTGGTATTGTTTATTGTTTCAGTGGGGGGGGGAGCAATTGAGTAGGCAGGATAATTGGTAGTCTACATTAACATATGAACTCGATAGTTACTGGATTTGACTGCCAAAGAGTAGAATTCTCAGTTCCCTGTCTTTTGGCACCGGAGTTATATATGGTCAAGAAACCAGCAGTAGTTTACTAACAAATAGTTAAGACTAACTAACTCAACAACTCCAGACATGAGGGAAACAGGCGTCAATTTTTCTCATCATTAATCGTAGACCGTTGTTTGATTGATGATATGTGAGAAATAAAGACATACAGAGTATAATTTCTGAACACCTAAGATGTTATACACTTGCTGGATTTTGAGTAAAGTCTCCTGAATTGGTTTATTTGCTATCACAAGAACGTGAAATAAATAACAATGTTCTTTCTTTTTACTCTGGAACAGGTAATAATTAAAAAAGATATATAGATATATTTATTTTTATATAAATATAAAAATATTTAAATATAACTATCTGCTGCAGGTCTGAAATACTGTACCTACATGGATATAGAAACACACACATGAAACCACAGCAATGATGAATGCACAGCCTAGCACCACCTTGAAGCCCAGAAAAGGAAGAATGTACTTAGTGAATCAAAAGATTACAGTCTTAGTGTGAGCTACACATAGGAATCAACACCTGAGAAAGGAATGTTTTTCTATTACATAGTTCTGTTTTCCTTTGTCACCTAAAGGAAAAAACTTTGGTTTATTGTAATTACGTTTTCAGTTGGAAATATACTGAAGAGCTTGAAGCTCTGTGCAGCTTCCTTTTGAAGTAGATCATATAATGTGCTAAATATCTCTGAATTATAGTCCAAGCATAAAAAGAGGCTAAGTTCTAATACTTATTGTAATACATAAATTATATGTGTAATTATTTCACCACATAACTAAGGACAAATTTAGTCATATGGACATTAAATATATATCAACAACATTATTTAAGACTGCTCCATGTTAAATATACATCTTAATTACTGAGGGAAATACTGTAATTGTACTCCTTTTGGAGTATTTTATTCTCCAGTATTTTATTTTATTTATTTATTTTTATTATAAATTATATTTTATTTTATTATAAATTATAAATTTATTTATTTATTTTATCCAGTATTTTATTTTATTATCTTGTTAGACCATTTTCTTGTTAATAGACTGTTTACCACAGTACTGGCCCTTATATGCCAAAGACAAGGGAATACCCAAGGCAAGGCTCTCAATTCACATTGTTGAGGAGCTCCACCTTTATCATAGTTCATCTGAGGAATTTGCAGAAAATATTCAGGTGGGAAATGGATGTACTGCTGACAGACTATGGATCTTCTAGTTGTAGATAATAGCTTGTTTGTGTCCTGCTTTATGAAAGGTATCTTAATGCATATAGACATTAAGTTTTCTATTTTAAAATGTTACATAGATTTAAAAATATTATTTCTCTAGTTCATTGTTTATGTAACAAAACCATGCAGAATTATGCAGGTATTTATTCACTGTGGAAAATATTTTTTCTGTGTATATATGTGGGTATTTGCAAAGAAACAAATTCAAAATACAGTAACTCAACATCTCACTTCTAAACATTCAGCATTTCTTTCTGCACTCCCTTTGGAGGATATGGCTTCTGGAACAATAATGACTGTGTGTCCACAAATCACACAACAGAGGCAGAACTGTAAAGAACTGCAGATTATGAAAATCTAGAATTCCCATTTTGCAATTCAGCCTGTGTCCCATTTTCTCTTTTTATTTGACCCTGCATAAATAATTAACGTGGGCCTGGCAAGGAGATATCTAAGGAAACAAATTCAACATAATGAAATTATGGAAAAATCATTATTTAAACATAGTATGTTTTCTATACAAAACATGGAATAATTAGCAATGTTGTACTAACCTGAAGTAATTGGTCAAGATGATGGGTTATGGATATTATCTCCGTTTTTTTTGTGAGGGAATTTCTCATTTTTTAATCAAATAATATGAAATTTCTCCAACTGGCTGGAAAGTTGTTGATGCTTCATTCTGTAGTTCCAAAGTAACACAGAGACTAGTAAGGGTGGGGCTGAATATTGTTCTGTCATCTTCAGCTCGCTTTACAAAGTCTGATTTGCTTGAGGACCAGTAGAGTTGTATTCTCATATCCCAGGAGCACTACCAAGACAGCAGAGCAGATTCAGAGCCCACAACACACAAAGATACCTTCTGGAGGAAAGCATATCCATGGTTGTTATGAGAGATATGCCATAAAAAGGCTGAGATATGCCGTAAAAAGGCTGAGTGAAATATGGCATCGCTAAAATGCATAGCAAAACTCAGTGTGATTTCCATGCTGCCAGGATTTCATTCTAATTCAGCAGAAGTTTCTAGAATGAGAGAAAAGGTCAGATACACAAACCTGCATAGAGCATGAATATGATATATTATAATCAAAGCTTACTTTTATTGACCTGATATTTCCTAACATAGAAATAACTCTTGTCCTTGTACTCAGAAAATCTCATTTGAACTAAGATTTAGAAAGTGTTGATGCCTTTCTATAGCTAATCAGGAATAATTTCTGAATCTGTGGAAAATTAAGCTGGAAAAGTTGTAAGACAACTTTGAAATATGTCTAAATGAATGCCTAAAGTTGGAATCAAAATTGTTACTTTAAGAGAAGCAGTCCTCATCTTCTGACATCAAATGGAGGTAAACAAAAAGACTCTTAAATATACATTGCCACAAGTAATGTTACCAGTTGGTCCTTCTAGCACAGTATGAGATCTGAATATTCAAGCAATAGGTAGCTACCGGATTAATTGCATCAACATTTGTTATGTTAATTACATTAATATTTACTTTTCTGTAAATGAATCTCCATGATAATGTCTGTTTTAAGAGTTCACTAAGGAGAACCTAATGTTATTCAGGAAGTTACAGTTGGCTTAATATCACTGTTCCTTTTCCAATCAAAGGGAGAAAAACTGAAAACAAAAGTTTGTTTCTAATTTTAAAACAAGTAAACCATTGTTATGGAGTATGCTGCAGTATTTCTTAAATGTTCTTTTTTTTTTTTTTTTTTTTTTATCTAGAACTAACAAACATAATTTTCTTGTAAATAATTTATTTGGGGTAGTAGAATAAAATACTACACCATTACAGGGGTAAAACCCCTGGGTTTTACCAGAATGTTATAGGACCATTCAGAGTCTTTGCATCTGCATACAGAGGTTATGTTGGTTCCATTAGGATTTGTCACTTCATTTTGTAGTACTGCTGCAACAAACTTCAAGGTACAGTATCAGCTCTTCAAAGCACACAAGACTTTTGCTCATGTGGTTCTTGCTATTTATTTGGAAGGAATATTTCTGATCATAATCCCAAATGCTCCCATCAGGCATACAGCTATAAGTGAGTCTAAAATGATTCTTGCAAACAATTGCAAGAGCGTGTCAGTGACTTACTTGCCCATAGGAAAATCAAAGTCAAATTGTTCCAGAGATGGAATCCAACAGAGCTGAAGGAATTGAAATGTTCAGAGTGAGATCTACAAATCCCCGTTTCATTTTCATGAGTATTATGAAGATTTGTTTGACCCTTACTGAAGTGTTTCCTGAGAGTATTTTATACTGCAGAACACTGTTCATCTGCTCTAATGTACAGAGCGTGCTGAAAAGAACCAACCTTCATAAGTCTTAGACTGGTGTTGGACACTTGCCGTCCTGTCAGAAGGAACACCACCACACCATGTTAGTTACCCTTTTCCATAGGTGTTTATGCTGCCAGTTTCTCTCTCTCCTGTTTGTTCATAATTTGGATTTATGTAAAGGTAAGGAGAAAATATGTAAGTGAACTTGAACATATATTTTAAAAAACGATTGAATTCTTAAAAAATATCGTGGTCTTGTACTCAGCAGGTGACTTCCAAACTTGCTTATTTCTTCCATGAGATTTGCTTACTGAAACTGTGTCAGTCTGGGATCTTTGTAGCCGTTTCTTTGCTTATTGTCTGATAGTTACAACCATCACCAAAAAAAAAAAAAAAAAAAAAAAAGTGTAAAGTTATGGGTTTATAAAAGAACATCTTCCAATAAAGTGGAGATAGTAGCATTCATTGATAGTGAGAAGAGAGAAGGGAACAAACATCAGGCTCAAAAGAAAGAAAATACACAAATGAGTCACTTTGTTCTAAGTGCTCATCAAGCAACACAGGAGGTACTGAATATCCCTCTCTCTTTCTCTGTTTTTTTTTTTAATCTAAAGTCATTGTAAAACACCTGGCAATGCTTGTTCTACATGCTAGTCTCCCAGTAATGCTCAAATGTAGCTCTCAGAATCTTAATTTTAATGGAATAAAATATTGCTGGTTTCTCCTTACAAAATAGCCAAACATGCCAGAATTTTAAAGCATTTAATTAGTTGGAACAGAGTAATAATAGGCTCTGTCTGCTGAAATTTTCTTACAAGCAAATGCTGGTGACACAAAGGTACTTCCAAATTCTCATTCTGTCTAAAATAATCTTCACTTTTATTTGATCACTGTTGCCATGGTATCTGAGAAACAACCAAAAATAAAAAATAAGAATACTCCAACTTCTGCCCCTCTTCTGACCTTCCCAGTGTTTATGCTGCTTAATTAAATTTCTGGAGAGTTTTCTGGGAGGACTGGCAAGAACCATACTGAGAGAAAGTCAAGCTGTGGAGGACATACTGCACTTAGTTCTTAGCTTACGTGTTATTCTCATCTCCAAAGAGCTCCTACAAAGTTTGATTTTTCCAGCAAGTAAGAGGTATGTCTCCTAGATCCTCACTTCTTAAGAAACAACATTTTATTGCTACAGCTGTACTCTTTTTTTTCATCTGGAGTATGTAAGGAAATGCAGCATTTCCCTCCCTTGCACTTATTACCTGAATATTTAGTACAGAGCTTCCTATATGACTATCTTTTTGAATTCGTAAATTGTACTGTTCCTTCTTTATTAACACTTACCTACACTAATTTACAACTTCAAACTATAAGGGCTATTATAAAAGACTGCAAACAGTAAGGGCTCTCTACTGGAGATGATAAAATCTTTCTTCTTCACATAAGCTGATATATAAACACTGCTGCAAAAGTCCTCTTCAGACTCCATGACATTCTAGTACTTCACACGTCACTTGAACGAGGGCTGGAAGTAGGTCAGGCTTTTGTAACCTCATTTCTTCAGATTTGGTTTCATCACAACAGAATTTCACAAGAAGAGAGTTTCTGCAGGAGCAAGGCAAGTTTTAATGAAGAGACATTTAACATAGAGAACTTGGGCTCTGCCAGTTGATTTTACATACAATGCATTGTGCACGGGGATTTCAGGACTCCTGTGCTGCTACACAGGTTGAACTCACTTGTTTTTGCTGAGGTTGGTATGTGTTGACAATACTTGTGAGATATTTGGATAAATTACTTGAACAGAGTGTTGTTTTGGGCCTCTTACTCATCTATATATGAAGTGCTGGTGATACTATCCACTTTCTTGAACTTCAACATTTGTATCATGCTTTCCTCTCAAAATACCTTGGTTTTAGTTGTACTAGCTATGCCACGTTACCATCACTGGTCTCATTTAATAGATAAGAAAACCAAAGCAACAAAGCATATTTTGTCTGATACCACAAAACCTGTAAGAAGGCAGCTGTACTGAGAAGTAAATAGCGTAATAGTTGCTTAACTTAAAGTGATGTCAATTCTGAGAAGACAGAATAGACTTGTTTTTTTGTTAGGATTAGCAAAACTTCAATAGCAGGGCCAAATAAAGCTATGTGAATTGCAATCTCTGCTGAGATACAGAGTAAAGATTTACTGGGTGATACCATGACGTGAATTGCCCTTTGCTCTTTTACCAGTGTAGACCATAATGACCTATGGATGCTACATCTGGATATGCTGAACAAATTCATGTAGTATCTTGCACCACCTGTCTTGCAGAAGGCTGGCACAATTGTTGTGCTAGTGTTGCCAGAGAAGAAAAGCAGAAGGTGAAATCAAAAAAGGAAGAAATGTGGAGGGTTTTGAGTTTATTTCTTTTTTTGCTAATCAAAGATGACATCAGCATAAGTTAAGGCAGGATTTTAGAGCATTTTCTTTAATTGGTGCTGGTGATATTACACTGTGCATTACCCGAATGGGAAGGTTTTCATTTCATGCTCCTCCATACCTGCAGCAGCATTATAAGACTGTAATCAGTTAAGGTTAAGCTTTCCTTTCACAATCAAATTATTTTCTGTACTAATTAAGATCTTTTGCAAAAATCAGAAACGTTAGCATATTGTTAATTTAAAAAGCAGTTACTAAATAAAGGTCTATCATGCAGTGCACATGTTCCACTGTGCACTTTGCTTATGTTGATATTGCTGTTTCCATTTTTATTTCAGCTGAGTATGGAAAATCTACCCAAAAACTTGCTTTCTAATCAGGTAGAGGGGCAAGGATATTTAGGCACATAAATCGCAAAATTGATTAAGGTATGCAGCAATCCCCCTACAATTCCTAGTGATTTTACTGAGTGAATTTCCTGGTCATTACACATATGAAAACCTAAAGAGCCTGGTTTTTATTTCTTACAGAGATAACCAGCTATTCACATGCAGAGAAATCTAATTTTCACGTACAACCATTGGTGCATTTCCAGGGAATGCATTGCATCTGAAGCTTTGAGAAATGTAGCCTTTTAAGAAATTATTTCAGATTTTAGAATTCATGTTTTTAAAGCTAATTGGGGGATTTTGATGCCAAATTCTCATTTAAATCTGTTTACTTCTTTTGAAAAAGTTCATCTTCAGCAACTATTGATTCTAATAGCTGAAATAAATAATCAGAGCAAAACAACTACTTGATAATTTTCATGAAAGTTATGTCTCCTAACTTCTGTTTTCTATAGAAATAGAGTGGTATTGCTGTTATAAATCACTGGTATTGGACTTGCTATAGCTGGAAATAATCTTATCTGTCAGAATTCTATATTACCCCAATTGTCATATTTTGCTGCTTATCCTCCAGATCAGGTTAGCACTTAAAGACAGATATTGTTAGCATTAAAGGTAGTATCATGACTGGGATAATATTGTTTCAAAGATCCCTGGTTGCATGATAACAGTCTGTGGTTTTCGCTGACCTCTGTGATAAATTAAGACTCCTGAGCATCTCTTTTAATTTAATGTATTGAAAGGTAGAATCTCAACTTAAATAGTGCAAAAGTATTGATAAATTCATTTAGAAACACTAAAAGTAACAGAATCAAAGTAAATTTTAGAATCGGTTGGGTTTTACTATTGGAATGAAGGCCTGCATAGTAATCTGCAAGCTTAGGGAAAACCTGTGTGCATGTTCTTTGTTGGACAGACCTCAGGTTTGGCATTGAATTCTCCATTGTGATTATTTTGATTCCACAAAAAAAATGGTCCCAATTCTAATGTAATCCTTAAATTAAATTCTTTTAATTCCTATAAACCTCAGATTGTCCGTTTTTTAGGGAAGTCTCAATGCTTATTGAAGATATTTCTTTCTTGTTATTCCTTTATGTCTAAAAGCATGCACGTTTTATTAAATGTAAAATACTGAAAGGAACAAAGAATCCATATTACATGGCACGTCCTGCTGTGGCCTTACTTTGCCAAAGAAGTGTAGCAAAAATGTGCTAGTAATATCCTTTGTCTTCATTATAAGAATCTGTGTTGCAACAGTCTTTCTGATGTAAGGCCATTTACCTTGACTCCCAACTACATTTAATCTCATTACATTCACTGTCATTATAGCAACATCTTTATTCCACTTGAAAGATTTTAAAGCTCTGGAGGATGATATTACAGTGTAAGGGCAGAATATGCTTTATTGAGTAGGGTCCTGTGTAAATTCCAGATATGGTCATGCCATCCATTTTTATGAGCCCCTTCACATGATTCTGGGTTAATACAGCAATTGTGATTCTTCCAGTTAAATATAGGGATGGGAAATAAGACCATGAATAAGCATCTTAATTTTTTTTTGTACTGAAAGGACAAAAAAAGCTGTATTAAAATATTTTAATATAGATCTTGACTTAAAAAAGAACTTCCATACTTTTCCTGCAAAAGATTCTACAAGATGAAAACATCTATAAATACAAATGCTAATGTTAGAAATAAGACTAAATTGATTCTGAGATGGGAAATGACATCACTGTAACTTACCCTCAGTGTAGAACTCAGTATTTCAAGGATCATGTTTTTTGTAATATTAATAACAAAATCTACAGTGCTGAGCTGAATAAGCCTTACTTCTGGAAAAAAAAAAAATTTAGTTTAGGATATTTGAAAATAGATCAGCATTAGAATAAAAATTTTCACAGACAAAATGCTTCAGAAATCTAAAAAGCCAGGGTTGGAATTTTTAAGTGTTATACAGCTCATGAACAGCCTGTGGGGCTGTTAAATGTCTCCCAGACAGTACTGAGAAGCAGCAGGACTCCCAACAAGGTGGTAGAACACAAGAAATTTCTGTCATCTTCTCTAGCTGTCCAACTGTCTTAGGCCTATAGAGTACATTTCTGAAAATATGTCTTTCTGTTCGATTACCTCTTTCATCTCTTATAATCTTGTAAGTGGTTGTATAGACTAGCAAGTACAAGGTGTGTGCAAAATTTCTTTGGGATCAGATAAACTACTATTTTCATTACTTGCTCCAGTTAGTGGAATAAATAGCTATGTGAAATTAATGGCTCATAGGATCTTTGTGAAAAAACAGCAAAAATTTATTAGTGCATATCTGAATAAAGCATTCTTGAAGTACTCAGTATGACCGTGCTGATAAATAGACTTAACCAGTAACTGAAGGGCAAGTTATTGGTTCTTGCCTTTGGTCAGCGATAATGTATTATCTTGCCATTTATTATGCTAGATTTTATTAGGTGTGTTATTATAGGCTACCCATAAAATTTTATGTACTAGTAGAAAATAAAATTATAGTTTATTACATTATTTCTCTGCCTCTAACTATCCCAGATAGGTGAAAACAGAGATTTGCAAGGTATAGAACTTCTTAATGAATATAGACCTAGAGGAAGATTCTGTCTGCTCTTCAGCCTTTGCAGCTGCAGCATCCAGTGCTGATCCAGGGACTGGCCCAAGGGAAGGGTAACAGTAGAAACTGTTAGTTTCATTGAGATGGCTACTGAAGATTTCATATTGCCTTGCAAATGGCTACCAAATGTAAAGACTGGTTGTGTCTTAGGCCAATATATGTGGAATTTTTTTTCTTCGGGGCAAACTTTCTGCTGTATTAGCTTAAGTAAATATTCATGTTGCTAATTAGTTCAGAGAATTTAGGTAAGTGGTGTTTTTTGAAGATGACTTAAAGTGCAAGATTAGTCATATGAACTGAAATAATTGCCTCTCTAGCCATTTCAGTAACCTCTGCTATTCTGTCCTTTTTATCTTATTTTACAAAGGAACTTCATCAGGCCATAATAAGCGTTACTCACACAGAGCCTGTAAGTCTTGCTTTAAAGGGGCATATAAATGATGACAGGAGAAATAAGACAGGCAGGAAATAGAACTCAGTGAGGTTATAGATTCTTGCAGATTTTTCTTCCAAATTGTTATTCAGTAAAAAGATATCCCTTTCCCTTATGCCACAGAACCATACTTCCGTGCTATCTGTTCCTGACTGATCCATGGCACAGTATCTTCATCATTTCTATTGAACTTGGGAGACATGAGATCAGGCTGACATGGGATTTCCTCACAAAAAGATTCATTGGTTTTTCCACTGAACAGAGTTCTCATTACTGAGGAACACAATCTAATTTCCACTTATACAATGGATGGGTCCCATAGTTCACAAAAATATATGGAGGGAAAAGGTGTCTTACAAACCTATCACTCCATCTTTAGTCTCTCAGAGTTTATCCTCAGTTAAGTTCAACAAAATGCCATTTGTATTTCCTTTTCATATGTAATTCCGTACAGGCATGTCTAGATGTGACATTTCTCCCTCAGGGTGCACAATCAAATGTTTGGACAAGACTGTATTCCTGATGCAGTAACGGGACTCTGGAATCTCCTCAGAATGATGGCTCCCTCTCCTGTTACTACACATTTTGATAGTCTTGAAAAATCTTTTCTGAATCACTGGTTTTGGTTGTATTTATATGCATTAGTATTAAATTTCATATTTGCTAGTTATTTCATTTAACAGCTTTGCTCCATAATTAAGCAAATTACTTCATTGCTTTTCTTCTTTCTAATCAATGAGGAAAACAATTTATTTTTCTTCTATCCCACTTAGATATGTTCCAAGAAGAAGAGATTTCATCCTGTATCTTTCTCTTCTGTATTAGAATTAGTCAGATCTAGTTTAATATTGGAAGATCTCTGTTTAGAAAGTTTTGCATTCTAGAAGCACTCCTTTCATCCCTCTACTAGCTATCAAATAGTAGCAGGTTGGCTGTTTTTGCCGCTAGCTCTCCCACTATGCTGGGAAGTGTTCCTGCTGCAAAAGAATCTAATATGTTCTCTTGGTCTTGTAGTTCTAAAACTCATATATCTAAAAACAAATGGTTGATATAATTTGTGCTTTTAGGAAGAGAAAACCTAAAAATGGACAGCGTATAAACCTGTAGCAGAAACCTAGCAACAGTTAAATCTACAGAAACAACTTGACCTAACCTAATTTTTTCTCAGACCACATGTGAATTTAATTATGTAGAAGTTGAAAAAGGAGGTGTGCTAGACATTCCTAGTAGACATGCTTTAGCTTACCCTGACTGTTTTAAAGGATTCCTAAATTCATAATTTTGAAGGAGCATTTTTCTTTGGAAAAGAATGAGGTAGATAAAACATTCATCAGAGAAAATGTTGGCAGAATTGGAATCTGAATTACTTGCTGACACACAATTGTTCTCACTCCTCCTCCCAATTGGATTTTAATTCAGCAATCTGAGAGATTTTACAAAACTAATCATTTGCTTTGATCCAGTGAATACATTCTCCTTGAATAAAGACAAAATCAATAGGAGAAAACAATTGATGAGAGGAAGAAAAACCATTTTCCTATGCTCTAAAAACGTAGCTGACTATTGACAAATGGTAGCATATTCTACAATTAGCTTATAGCATATATCAAGGAGAAAGATGCAGAAAAGACTTATGAGGAGGGTCTCTCAGTGGAACATGTCTATATCTGGTCTTGGGGATGATTCAAGTTCACTTTGTCCTCCACCACCTTGTCATCAATTTTCTTAACTTCAGCTAGCTGCTGGAAACAGTTTTCTATTTGCCATCAATAAGCGCAAGTTAATCGACACCATTAATCTGCATTCCACATATCTGGAAAGTGTGTTCCCTACTACTAATACTATTTTTCCCATGCACTTGGAAACCTTTGAACTGGTGCATGTGTGATCTTATCTATCATTACTGTCTGATTTCACTGATTATAACAAACTGACTAAATCTTTACAATGTGAAAGGAAATGCTTGAGCCCTTCATTAAAGGAAAAGCATTGTTCAATTCAGATTACTGCCTTGGGTTTAATCTACTCTAGATTATTTCATAGAATTTCCACAGGCACATCTGTATTGACACAATTTACAAGCTTTCGGTAAAGCTTCCACAGATATTGTAATCTTAACAATTGTGGTGCTGATACAGATTCATGTGAACTTCAAGGTCTTCATTTTACTTTTCCCACTGGTTTGCTAGCAACATCTTAGCACCTATAAGCCACTGCTTCTGAAAGAGGGCATTGCATTTACAACAGCATCGGTGTGGATGTAGCAGTTTTTAAATTGTTTCATCATAGCAATTTGAGATTGACTTAAAGGATGGAATACCAGTCCTCATATTCTTAATAGTCTGACAAGATGCAAAAATCTGTGCAAAAGCATCTTCAATTTTTTCACCAGAGATCTCTACCCCAAGAGAAACTGTATGGATAAAACTCCCAGTCCTCCAGATATAT
>JAVFHW010067880.1:4261-49617 GCA_032159205.1 Eurystomus glaucurus suahelicus | reverse complement strand
CTGCCCAAATCTCGTGGTATCTCTGTCCCCCCACCACGAGAAACTCCGACACCCCCCTCCCCAGGCCTTTGTTCTTTCTTAAGTATCCAGCCATTAGTATCCTAGTAACTTATGGGAAAAAATTCTATAGGTAAAAAGGAACAAACAGAAAGCAAATTTAACCCCCAACACATGGTCTTAGCAGGTTTATTCTTTCATGCAACTTTTTTTTTTGAAAACTGCTTTATAAGCAAAAAGTTGCTTGTGCAGGTGTTCAGAGAAAACAGGTATCATAAACTGGGAATACCATGGCAGGCAATGTGAGTTTGGGTACATGAATGCATAAGGGACATCTTTCTGTCTTGTTGCTTTAAATTTCCTTTAACACTATATAAAGTAAATCCCATCAATACCCTCAGAAAGCCCCAATGGCAAAGCCACAGGCTTCAAGACAAAAAACCCTTCCAATTTAGTGTCATTTACACAACTTCACCACAGCCGCCTTCTGCTGATTAACTAGTTTATCACTTAAACCAGTCATTTAATAGTCCATAAAAGTCTATGATAAAATGCTCTGCTTTCAATTATTGTAATTAGGTGTATTTGTCGTTTTACATGTGATTCCACATGGATCTCCAGAGATTTAATCTTTCAAGGTAGATCACCAAGTAGCTAGTTGAGTTAATTATTTGAATAATCTACAGTTCAGACACTTAATAACTACGTATTCCCATGTGTGCCTTCATTTTCTTCTGGGATCTACAGAAGTTTGGCAAAGCTACAGGGAGGCTTTGCTGTCAGTTGTAACAGTACAGATAAGGGCATTGTTAATTTATTGCTGCTGTGGCTTCTGCTGTCCTGTCCTGGTTTGGCCAGGACAGGGTTAATTTTGTGTGGAGCCAGGTAATTCTATACCATGCTGATGTCATGCCCTGGGGCCAGTTCCGGGGAGGGGCCAGTTCCGTTGGGGGCAGTTCGGTTGGAGTTCAGTTTGATTTGGACTTCGCTCGGGTCAGTCCCTTGATGTTGTTCTGGTATTGGGGTTTTTTTTTTTCTGTATTGCTCTTTTCTTACTGCTTAATATTGTTCTTGTTAACTGCAAAGTGCCCATTATATGTTATTTTCTTTTATGTATATATATATATATATATATATATATATATTAAACCTTCCTTACCTCAACTCAAAAAGGCACTTTTAAACCTTTTTTTTCCTTCTCTGTCCACAGCCCACGGCAGAGGGGAGGGGTGGGGAGAAGCGGTCTGCCACATGGCTCAGCTACCCCGAAGCTTTTACTAAACCAACACATGTCCCTAGGCAAAATAGGTTGTCATGAGAACTGTGGGTCTGGGCAGCCAGGTCAAGGTATGCAATCAAGAGATCAGAAGATGAGGCTACATGAATTTAACAATTAATTTAAATCTTGACTTGCACTTTTAACATTGAAAATAAAAGGACCCTGTATCTTAGTTGTGGCTCCTATCAAAAAAATCCAAGATTCCTCCAGGTTTTAAGGGGCAATATTTCTAGCCTAGACTACTAGAATCTGGAATTAAAATTCACTCAAATTACTATGAAACCAGACACCTAAACCATTTAAAGTATCTCAGGGAGACCATCACTATAACTCTCTTGTTTAATGGTCTTTTCCCTAACACCTCATTTTAGGGAGAAGAACTGATTATCTAAACCAATTAACCTAATAAGCATATGAATCCCTCACTCTTCATCTACTGAAGGAAGAAACAACACAAATGCCCACAAAGGATCTTTTTTTGCTGAGAAAACATGGATGGGATAATAGCACTTAAAGATGAGGGACAGAGAGATTTTTGCAATCATAGAATCATTATGGTTAGAAAGGACCTCTAGGATCATCAAGTCCAACCTTCATCCCAACATCTCCCTAACCACTAGACCATAGCCTCAAGTGCTACATCTACTCATTTTTTCAACACTTCCAGGGATGGTAACTCCACCACCTCCCTGTGCAATCTGTTCCAATGCCTAACCACTCTCTCAGTAAATAATTTTTTCCTAATATCCAATCTAAACCTCCGCTGATGCAACTTGAGGCCATTTCCTCCATCCTATCATTAGTATTTTGGGAGAAGAGACCAACACCAGCCTCGTTGGCATATTGTTGACAAACCAGCAATATGTTGTGGATGGCACAGCAACTTGTGGATGGCAAACCAAAAATGGAAGAGAATAATACTTTTAATTTGGTATCAGTGTACAGGCAGATTTGCAAAACAGAGCTCGCCACCTATTAGTGCAATGTGACTTCAAAATGCCATGTCATGGAAAAGACTGGCAACACAACATTGCAGGTTGCCTGGTGTAGAATTGGGAACTTTCTGCCTTCTACTATTTAGCAATATAGTCTCATCAGTGCCCTCCTTTCTGAGCTGCAATTGGCTTTCCTCTGTAATGCTCAGCTAAGTCTCAAACTTGTACAGTACTTTGTGGGTGTCAGGGTCAGAAAGCCATCATTTCCATCTTGCTCTTTGAAACAGTGTGCAGGCAGCCCAGATGAGATGCAGGCAGCTTCCTCCCTCCCCATCAGCCAGGTCCTGCCATTGCATCAGTGTCTGACACTTCTCTGCCTCCTCACTAATGGTGTGTACTGCGTAGGAAGATTGCTCTAGCTTTAGCACCAGACAATAAACAGCAAACCTGATGCCTTCTGGTACCTGGCTGTTGTTGCTATGCCTTGGAACAGGTTTTACTGTGACTTAACTACTGCTAGAGAAAGGTAATGCCAAAAACTCTGGAAGAGATGTTGCACTGTCGCTTGGAAGATGTCAGTCCTTCCTCTTCCTCATTCTTCTTCTTCTTCCTTTTGTTTGTGCAAGATACAGCCCTTCCCATCCCTCTAAATACAGATCATAGAGATCAGGAGCAGGCAAGGCTCCTGAACTTTACTGAGAAGCTTTGAGTGGATGGTTTGAGATAACACTGTATGAATGAATCCCTTGAAATGGAGGAGAAAAATAAGAATGCAGAATCTATTCAAGAAAAGAAAATAACAATCCTCATGATCTTTAAGGTAGTTATGTGATTCGGGGATGGAGAAGAGAGCTGACCTGTGATCTGTAATGTCTGCTATTAAGAAGAATTTTGTCTTTCAAAATAAGATACAAAAGAATATTCCAGTGACTGTTTTCTTCCACATAATAAAGGTGGTAAAACATTAGATTCATACCGCTCACTGTGCCTTAGCAGAGGAAGAGGGATGAATTTCTGTTACTGGCTTACCCTCCCCTCTCTTCTTTAGAATGAATCACATGCTGATGTAATTTGAACTCAGAAGACACTTGATAAAAGGATAAAGCTTTTGCTTAACCCCACTGTGCTTGCAGAGTACACTGGACTGACAGAGACATTGCTATTTACAGAGAGGTGGGTGATGCAATCCACCTCTGCGGATTTTACCAAAGGCTCAGGAATGTTGAAGGGGTTGGAAGCAACATGAGGCTTTCCCCCTCATCTGTGCATCTTGGGGCTAGGGGCAAAGAATATGTCAGCAACAAGTTGTACACCTTTTTTGTGATCTGCAACAATATAGAAGGCAAAGGCTGGTTTGGGAAACTGCAGAGGGGTCATCCCATCCTCAGCTCATTTGTTATGTGTCTTGTGCTATTTTGGCTAATTCTCAAGTCTGTAATAATCCAACCCCTCCTCACTACGGTGCAAATAGACCATCTTTTAAGTTTTTACATGTGAAACTCAATTTTTTAACAAATATTTCACATAGAATTTTTCCAAGTGGCAATGTTCAGCAGGCAGTTCATTAAGACATATATTCATCTAATCGAGTGTTTTTCACTTACAGTTGAAGTAAGGTATCATTTGGCCAAAAGCCAGATAGGAACTTATGAAGTAAGGTACATGTCATGTTCAGCACTTCCTAAGTCGTGCAGTATACCCACAAAACTATGTATTGCAAAGCTGACATGAGCTTGGGAGAAGGGCTCAAACTGAACAGTTATGATCTGCAATTTCCATGCTACCTTATGCACTCCTAAGGCTGTAGGCACATGACTCTAGTCAATGGCAGTCTTTGCTATAGTGACTTTTTTTTTTTTGCCAATAGAGGTAGATTAGAATAATATACATACCACTTTTTATTGAAGCCATATGTTAAACCAATTGACTACCATTATAAGTATGTGCATCTCTAAAGAGAAATATGAATAGTAAAAATACTGTTTAGCACTTGAAAAAAGTAGGAGAAAGCAAAAAATTATGGATGTCACCTGATAATTGGTAGTTCAGGGAAGTTCACTGAGCCTGAAATTTTAACAGCAATCTAAGTCTAAAACCTAGTCTTTGGAAGGAGCATTCTTTATAGCTACTATATATCTACGGAAAACTTATGTTTTCTGTGGTAAGTGTGACTAACTTCTTGTTGCATCTTTATGTTTTCTTTCCTGTAGAGAAAAGGAAATGGAGACTCCCAGGTTGAGATTTTGAAAACGGCCAGCATGGATCTATATCTGATTTTGCTAAATAGAAGCCTTACCTCTGATTTTCGGAAAGGAGCGTGGTTTAGAAAACACCGCTCTGCTGTTTTCAATCAGCCATTTACAAAACAATTACTTGTATTTTATGTTCTACATATTGTTTCACAGCCTTTATAAAACAATCAGGAGTTTACCATTGGAAAAGTCTGACACGTTTTCCAACAAGGGAAAGAAACCTACCAAAACGTTGTATGTCTAAACTTGGTAATATTCACAATTTCTTTTTGCCTGGGATCTCAACTGATAGTTGGCCAGACTCACAAAGTCAAACACTCATTTGCATGTGTGTCTCTACAGCTAAATTCTGTCAAGCCAGCTTTTCAGGGTCCTTGCCCAAGGAGCTTGAGTCTTTTTTTCTGCTTCCAACAAAAGGGAGTCTCAGATGGAGCCCAACGTACTTTTATTTTCCATACGTAATTGACAACCTAATGTCTTTGGAAAAAAAAATATTATCTTTTTTTCACAGTACTTTCTCAGGTAGTTTCCCTGTAAATTATATAATACACAATAACATTTATTTCAGTATAAATTTTGACATACAGGAAAACCTCCAAGGAGTAAAAGCTGTTCCTTTGCTTAAAGTACAAAATACCTACTACAGATTTCCACTTTCTGTCTGTGCCAGGCTATTATTTAGTTCCAGCTTTGCTCTCAAAATTATGCATGCAATTCCCAAGTACTGTGAAAACTGTTGATTCAATGGGCAAGGAAAAAATATCAGCCTCAGTAGGAGCAAATGGTCTGATGGGAAGAAATGCTGGCTTTGTTTCTCAAAAAGGCCAAAACGGAAATACATGGCATAGTTAAGAGAACACTGAGCAGAGTAATTAGCCTAGTCTTTGACATATCTTATATTTTGCCATCTCCTGTGAAAAAAAAACAACCAAACAGTGTAGTCTATTTGAAGTGTCCTTTGGACAGTGAAATACTTCAGCCTATCCAAATAAGGGATGCGAACATCTGAAGCATTTATGTTGCTAAGAAACTTGCTAACAGGACAATGCATTGTCAGGCTCCTGCATTTGTTAAGGCATCCTCCAGGTGTTCTGTGCCTTCTATGATATCATGAATCAGCTGGAGGTTGAAGTTAATAATCTGGTTCCATGCTCTGAATTGGCTGCAAACAGCAAACTAACCATTTCACTTCTATGCAAGCTCCCAAGAACAGTGCTGGCTGTATCAGAGAAGTAAAGTTTTGGCTCCTCATAATAGACAATTTCACCCAAAATGAACAGAATTGAAAAATACTAAGTAGTTATTTCAGTGGTTTTACACAAAATGGCCCTGTAGAACTTAAGTGTTCATCGATAGTCTGTAGCCAGACAGAGCTCCATACAGTTCATTCAATCAGCTAATTTAATAGAATATGAAACTTTTAAAACCACAGTATCAAATGCCAAAAATACTGAAAAGAAAATGCACAGTATGGTCTGTATAAAAGGGTTACTTAAAGGTAATACAATTTCCCCATATAGCACTGATTACTGTGGCACAGGTTCAAGGATTTAAATGATGCATGCTTGAAGAAGTGGCAGCTGATTTTTCCTGAGAATAAGTAGGATACTAGGTTTTTAAGACTGGAGAGTACACTTGGGTAAGTCTGTATTTGAAGAAAAGCGCCAGGGGTTAGTAACCTGAGCACAGTACTGGTCACCAGGAGCACTTGATAAATGTCTATTCCCTGCACAGCTTTGCACAAATTTTACATTTCCTCCTTTAACTGGGGATGGGAAATAATCAGGGTATTGTGAACAAAAATGCACTGACAATGCTGCACTTCAGTCCATGTAGAGTTTTCCAAGAGATCAGTGGTGTTCTTGTAATGGCTGAAATTTGGACCCATTTTCAATTATTCCTTGCTAGTAAAGGTATTTTATTTCTCTGAGGCTAGGACACACTGACCTGTACTCCTGTCTCCATATGTGGTATCCTGTTTCCAGAAAAACTCAATAGCAGCAGAACACCTTGTGATTGTTCTCCTTTAAATGTTAACAAGCAAAGAACATGCCATTAATAAAATCCAAAGTATGGAAAAGTATCTGTCATCAGTATGATGAATCTAGCCCATAATTCCTCAAATCTTATCCCTCTGTGAAAGCAATGGTTGTTTACAGATCAGTTTGTCCGTGAATTCAGAGTAAGTAAAAAACAAACTGCCCAGAAGCTAAGCTTTGAGCCCATCTAACTGAAAATACATTGTAGTTTCTAGATTGGGTTATTCACACAGAGTAAATATATGGCTTGCTTATGCCTACAGATACAGTTTAGAGCCACCATATTAAACACTCTTCCTAGCAAAAGTGGGTGCTTGGCACAGCTGTGGAAATGAGACACTGCACAAGGATATTTACTGTATGCCCAATCATACAGCTTGGTCCTTCAGAGATTTCTTTGTAATGGTGTGTTATGCTCCTGAGCTGGGGAGAGAACAAGATCTCTGCCTTGCAGTGGCGGGAACAAGTAAGAGACCAGTGGGCTTTAATGAGATCATGTCCAAAGGTTGAAATAAAATGGCTTTCTGAAGTCTATTCTGACCCACACAGCAAAAGTTCCCCTACTGCTCCAGAGCCAAGGGGCATAGAACTAGTAGTGAGCCACTAATGATATTTAGCTTACAATTAACAACCTGCTAAATGAGAGGATGTAAGATCAGAGGGTCTCTTGGGTTACAATTTATTATGGCTGGTTTTTTAATCTTGTTTTTCCAGCCAAAAAGAAGACATCAGTAATATTGCCTTACTTTAATGCCAAAAAAAAAGAAAGAAAAGAAAAAGGGCAATCGGCAATGAAGAGTTCCTTAACCTCTAAAACCAATTATGAGTATTCAGTCATCTTTCACTGTTCTTGTGCAATAACTTTCTTTAAGTGTGGGCATGAAGCATGAAATCCAGTAGATCCACAGGTGGTGATCTTGTTTTCTGATGGCTTTCCCCCTCCCACCCCAGGAAGAATTTGGGATCCCAGGGAGCTGTACCTTTGCTTCCTAAACAGTGCAGGAAGAAAAGCATAAAATTGGAAGCAGAAAAAATCCTTTGCAACTTCGCTGTTAAGAATTAGCTATTGGGAAACAGTGCCCTGTGTTTGTTCCAATAACTCTCATATAAAACAGGACAGATAGGAGTTGCACCTTTGCGTCAGCCTGCTGTGCTACCCTGACTTCTTCTTCTGCTATTGCCAGTCCCTGAGACTTGATTTCCCTTCTGCTAGATGGAAATTTTCAACAGCTCAGCTACCCCAGCTCAAATAGCCTCCTGTCTAGTGATTAGGGCATTTGCCACAATGTCAGCCCCCCTCCTCCTCCACCCTCTGCTGCATACCTTTATCAACAGCTCTAACCTCTACACTGTTACAGAAATTATGAACTACATCCAGTTTTTGAAGGAAAAGACTGAGTCCAGCATCTTATCCTAAGCACAGGATAGTTTTCCAATCTTTCTTTCTAGCTTTTCAGCTGCACCTGATTAAAAAGGTCTTTTTCTGTCAGTATCCTCTCTCCAGTATTTGGTATTATATGGGATAATCATTCCTCATGTCTGTTCTCTGTTGAAAAGCCTGTACTGAGACATGCAGAGGCCTCATCTCTTCTTCCCATCTCAACATTTTGAGCATCTGTTCCTGTGGCCTGGCTATTAAACTCTAAGGTGTTATACAAATGAGCAACACAAAATTGAAATTATCTTTTTTCTTCTGTCCTTCTGCAGGATCATCCCTCTTTAAACTCTCAGAGAGGATTTAGTGTATCTTCACACTACGGTAGCTTGTGCGAAGCCTTCTGTTGTCCTTGCTACAGTGGTGAGTGAGTATGAACAAGCACCTTTCAGGGAATGTAAAGACACCAGATAATACCTACCTGGGCCAGCTGAGGATGCAGCCCATGGTCCCCAGCCACCTACCTACAACAAATCCTGGCACCTGCGTAGTTCCAGCCAGGCCGTAGCTCCTCCTCTGTGTATGTGTGCAACAGCCAGGGAACCCTGTAGATCATCTCATATGGTTCAAGCTGAACTATATCAACCCACACAGGGGAAGTCCTGTCCACCCACAGTGGTGATTAGGCCCAGAATGAGCTCTGGATTTTGCAATGCCACTGGCACTTTTGACCATCAAGGACTGTTGGCTGGGAGGGAAGACCTGGCAGGAGGATGGGAAACAGCACTCTGCTGTCTCTAATTAAAACCATGTTTTGTTCATTTTTGTCTGCAGAAACCACTTAATTCAATATGGATACACAGCTACAAGCAAGAAAGAATCAGGCCCATATTTTACAGATCAGGGACCGGTGGAACTGAACACTTATTTAACTTCATCAGGATTTCACATGTTAGTCTGTGCTTGGCAGAAACAAGGAGCGGGAGAATCCTCAAAATGAAAAGCCAGTGTCAAATTTGTCCATTAAAATCTGGCAGAAAAGCAGAAAAGTTTGTATTGCTAAAAATCAGCTGCTAGAGGAAAGGGGAATAAGGCAAAGGAAAGGAGAGATGAGCTCGGAGAAGCCATTCCAAGAGCTCAATGCAACAAAAAGACATTAAGGAATACACTTTTACTAGGACTGGTAAATAACAAACATGGGTGATCAGGGAAATGCAGGGACTGATAGAGAAAAGAAGCGTGTATGAAGACAGTAACCTTGTAGATGAAACACTAATCTTGTGTCAATCAGGGAACACACTAGTGAAAATAAAACCAGGGCTGCACAAGCTCTAAAGACAAGTAAAAGCTTGTGCAGTCATATAAAGTAATGATCTTGCTAAAGAAACACTGTAGGCTTTGAAAGACAGGGCAAGCATACAGAACCAGGAATTTCAATGACTTCCTTGCATCTGTGCTCACCAGGGAAATTGGAGGAAGCGGGAATAATTTTGCTGCTCACAGACAGGGAAGGAGAAAAATAATTAACAAGTGAGGAAGATACAGGAAGAATTGGAAAGAAATTAGATCAGTCAAAAAAACTTCAGACAGCTCCAGGACTTGATAGAAAAGGATCTCAGAGGGAATTAGAAATAAGCCATCTGCAGACATTTGCAATATTTTCATTGATGCTAGTTAGGGACTAGAGAGAAACTAATCTGACACCCCCTATTTAGGATGGTAACAAGGGAGGAACCAGGAAAATACAGCCCTTTACAAAAAGGTTAATGGATGTGTTCCAGTGAAATAATTAGCTGATTTTGTTATCTGCTGTGTGGGAAACGGGTGAGTATTGATTAATGAAATGCAGACTTAACTTCTTTTTGTTCTTAAAAAAAAAAAAGGTAAAATCCAATCAAAATAGACCAGAAAAGAATAGAAGTTTTAGGTTGAAATAAAGTTCAACTTTTTTTTCCTCAACTGCCTGTCTGCTGTTATTTCAGAAACTTGGCCTTTAATAAATGTCCTCATGACCCAACCCTGCTTTCAGCTGGAGACTGCAGTGAAGTCACAGATCTGTGATGATGACATCAAATTGTTGCTATGGAAACAAGAGCCGTGTCACAGATTTTATGTCAGAATTTTGCCAAGATTCAGAAGAGGGCAAGAAAGCCTGTAGAAGTGCTGAATCTTACTTGAAAACGTGCCCTTTGTAAATAAGTATATGAAACAATAGTTGAAAGATCAACATCACTGCTAATTGGAGACACTTAGGTATTTTTAAACTTGATGCCTCACTAAAATGTAGTAACTGCCTATGAAATGTGACACAGTCTGGGTTTGCCACTTTGCTCAGGACCATGAATAGCATCGAACTTCTGCTTGAGTGGTACAAGGAGAATGTGTTTTGCACATTGGATCAAAGATCAGATATTGCCTCTGACATGTTGATGCCAATTTTTTGTACTTGTGTTTGAGATTTTACTTTACAATTCACTTCCTGGCAACACATGGTTTTATATTAAGATCCTAGCTTTTGCTATGTCTATGAGGACAAATTTGAAAATAAGAAAAAATATCAAATATTGAAAAGCATGCCCTGTAGGAAAATAAGGAGAAATTCAATCTCCAGGTTTTTTCAAGAGAACTCTTTTGTCTTCTAATTCAATTTCATTTTCTCTAGGGCTGGCCTCTGACCTTTTTTTGTTTGCTGTTAGCAAAACTGCCTGTATGAATTCATGTGAAATAGAACTTGAACATTAAAAATAACATACCTGCTCTGCTTACTTTCAGTCATGAAGGATAGAAGCTGACACTTTTTAATATAGTTGCTCTAACCACTGCACACAACTTTGTTACTTGGTTCTGTACTGCTATGAGACTGCTGTAACCTTGGTGGATTTACATTGTATGTAAAAATGGATGTATAAACTAAAAGAAGAAAAACAGCAACTTGGAAGACCACTGAGCAATAAGTGGTGCTTTACTTGGCACCTTAGTTGGTTAAAAAGCATCTACATGAGCTTTTCTGCCTGCTGTAGAACAACTTGAAAAAATACAGCACAGAACTCACCTGTGGATGGAAGTGATGCCATTATTAAGCCATATTTACGCCTTCCAACTTTTGGTGATTACCAGAGAAGCAGAGATAAGACAGAGCAATTTGTATAGCCCTAGGGCCCCTTCTGGATTATAATGGCTTCCACTGGTTGCTCTGTAAGAATTAGCACCATCCAAAATCTCTACAGCACAGCAAGGAGGTTTTAACTGTCTTCTGCAATGCCTGTTCTAATGATCTTATAGTAGTCAGAAACAGGATGGTGTAGAGCTACATTCCACCACAACATTGTTACCCAGGACTTAGGGCAGGCTGAGGAGTAATCCCTGCAAAAATCTAAGAAGTGTTGGAATGGAAAGAGTCATTATTTCAAAACAGATTTCTTGTGGAGCTAGAAAGATACTATCAAAGTTCACTTTTTCAAGACTAATGTTCCTACCACTGCCAACAGATCCTTCACCCCCTTTGTAAAGATGGAAAAGACTGTATAGGTTTACCTTCAGAAACACCATGTTGCCATAAGTAGCCCCCTGAGAAAAACAATTTTGAGCTCTAAATACTGCTGCTCCTATCTAAATATTTAAAGCCTTTTAGGAGTTTCAGTAAGAATTTGGTGAGCAAGACAAAATCTATCTATTGTAACTATACCATACACAGAGCCACATCTTCCACAAGGTTGCAAGGACTTCAGAACCCACTGGGTTTCAACATGCTGGACAAAGCACTCAGTGCCAGGCTTTGATTGTTTTCATTTTTATGATAGCTGTTCACCACTGCTACCCCAGCAGCACTGATACTGCTGCACTGCCACATACTACTGGTCAGTTAGATTTGAACCTCTCCCTACCAGTAGATGGTCTGATCAGGATGGCAGGTGGCCTCCAAGCACACCCTAGTGTGTCCATAATGATGCAGGTTTTGAACGAACTCCACCTTATTCCATACATAGGGATTCTAATCAAATGGATTATTTACTCTAACAAGCTGTTAAAAAATGCCAGACCAATTAAGCTGAGGCAAAAAGGTATTTTCTAAACTTATCAGACTTGTTTACCAGTATAAGTATGGGGAAAAAAAAAAACACCTCAGTATGAAGGCATTTTCTGCAGTTGCCAGTTCTGCCAACCATGCCACTGGTGAATATGCCAGGAACATGTTCCAGCTATCTATCATTTTAATTTAAAAAATGCCCAGAAGGGAAATAGACTGGAAAACTTTATTCCATTGAAGACTACTGAGTGGAAGCTGGTATCTGGCTTTCCTTAGAGTTTATTTTAAAAATAACTTCTTTTATCTTTTTAGAAAATTTACTATTAGCCCTCAAATCTATTAATTATTGTCTCAGCTTAGATTTGCCAAAGTAGAACTTTCTTCAGTAAACCAAAAAGGTACTAGTTTTGCAACATTCCTGTTAATGTGCAAAAAGAATAGTAACAGAAAACCATTGCTTTCCTTTCCCCAAGACTACTTGAAGAGTAAGCCCACCCAATAGTGACAAAACAGCCAGGCTCTGAGTCCTGGAGAGTACTGCTCTATTATAGATGTACTGAAAGGATCACATAAAAGCAAGAATCAGATTGCTGGGAGAAGCAAAACCAACAAGTAGATATATGGAGAAAATACAGCAGACTGAAATGTGGTGAAACATTGTAACTATTAAATAAAAGGCATGTGCCATTTATTTTAAAATTTAACCTGTAGAAGAAGTGTTTAGCTGTACTAATTTCTCTCAAAGCTTTGCATTTAAGAGTATGTGTTTAACATTAAGTCTAATTTTCCAGTGCCAAAAGCAAAAAGTGACATTATTTCCAAATGTAGATTTTAGTAGATCATGTCTTGAGTAATTAAGGGCTGTCAGATCTGAGTGGGCTAGTAATTGAAGCTGTATAGAATACAATTTATTGCCAAACAATACCAGATCTTCAGTGAAAAGCAGAAATCACGTCTCTAACAAACTTTTTATTCTGGGAATAAGCTTGGAGGTATGAATTGAAAACAATCAGATTTTCCTTCCAAATGGAAAAGTTAAAACATCCTTTATATGTGCTGTATTGTTTCCCCACATTCCTGTGTTTGCTTGTTACTTGCTGTTGGAAAATGTTTACAAATTACACACTTTCCCTATCCTACTCTACTTAGTCAAAGGAGAGAGATCTGAACATCAGCTGTTTGTATTCAGCTCAGTGCTGCTGAAAATAGTTTGTAGTTGAGTATAAACTGAACTATCCGAAATAGGATCTCAGTCCTTTGAAATGTCAGCAGATCAAGCTCACTGCACAACCAGGACCTGAATTTTCAAACCAGAAAACTGCATCGTTGTCAAAAGCTTAAGATTATTTAGGTGAGCTGATTTACTAACATGGCAACTAACAAGATTTGTGCTCCAAAGTTTGATTTATACTTTGGATTCATCTTGTGAGACTGACGGTAAATAATATCTGCTCAGAGCAACATTTTAAATGGTCCATTTTCAGTTTGCTCAGATTGCTCATAACCCCGTGTAAGGCTACAAAGCATCTCAGACATCAGACCAAAATTCTGCTTTGTCCTGGACTACCATCTAGGAAAGCAAAAAAAGATACTGGTAAGTGGGGCATGAGTGGCTGGCAAGAACCTGACCCAGCATCTGCAAAGGCTAAGCAGGTATGCCAGCTCAGGGTATCCTGGCTCATCTACTCCACAAGCTGGACAGGCCCATGATGGAGAGAAATGACCAGACCAGTGGCTGGTCTCCCCCTCTTCTATTTACTGACATCTAGGAGCAGGAGTATCTAATGCTGATAATGAGACTTCACTGAAGCCAATGGCAAAATGGTCTTTAAATACAGCAGGTCTTTGGTTGTATTCTAGGGAAGGATAAAATGCACTTGCCTTTCTCTTAGTCTGGCCTACAGAAAATGAGGTGGCTTAGGCAACTTTGTCACATCAGTGCTGAGGCTAAATCAGAGAGCAGAGAAAGGCAAAAAAGAGCTCTTTCTTTCCAAGTTGTGTCAGGCAGCTCCACAAAATTGTTCTTTCATATGTTCACACCTTTACTTTTTTATTGTTTACTAAATCAGAATATCACAAAAATTAGATATAAAAAAGAAGAACAAAGAAGTGTTGAGATGAGGAATCTTTTGGGTTTTTTGCTTTCATGTTCTAACTTTAAAAGTTGATGTGAATGTTAACGAGTAAATAAAATAGAAACACATTTTAGAGAGAAGGCAGTGCATTTTCAGTAAAGTTTGGAAGTACCAGTTACAGTTGAGGTACATAACATGAACTTCCCACAGGGAAATCAGTGCTATATATAACAAAGCCAGGTCACTATGTATTTTTCTGTCTTTAGCATGCTTGAATAGCTTCATACGTTGAAAGTTCATCAGAGCACAAACAGGAAATGTAGCAAGGGCAGACAAAGCTGTGCAAATGGCTGCATTAAAAGGCTGCATGTTGCTGGATAATATGTACTATTTCCTTTTGGTCAACTGGGTTAATTATAGGGTGTGTCTACACTGCATTTTCATACCTGTGCTGAACTCAAGCTCCCATAAATAGATGCTACATTTCTTCAGATCGGTGGCTTCATTTCAGCAGCAGGGAAAGAGAGGCCCTGTATGCAGCTGCTGGATACTGCCGAGTTGCAGGAACCTGAGACAGGAGGAGCTGTGTCAGTTCTGAAGTCTGTTCCCATGCAATCAAAAGCGGAGCTGGGGCTCAACACCCTGGCATCTGCTCTGCAGCATCCCCATACCCCAAAACAGCTTCCTTAGCAAACCTCAAATCCCTAGTACAAAGGAGTAATTGAAAAGCAGACCATTTTAATCTGTGGGATAGAAAGAGGTTCTGCAGCTGAGCTGACAATTCTTGCTCTTTAGTATTGATTGGATGGTCATTTGTTATAATGATGGATAAAAACATTCAAGTAGATGCAGCAAATACCACCATTTTAATTTATGAATGTGGAAACCTGTTTGCCTACATGCTACAGAAGAATGCAAAGCTTCACAACCTTTGTTCCCCAAACAGAGAGATGTCCTGGTAGGGGTTTTTTTGGAGGTATTTTTCCACTTACTTTTTGTGTTGTGAAAAAAGAATATTTCACAGACCAATGGCAAATTTGTGAAGGCTGATGATATGGTGCCAAATGTCTACCCTAGATCTCCACCTCCAGTGCTAGGAAAGATAATGACTATAATCCAGGATAACTCAGCAGGCTTTCTAACTTACCATGTCAATAAGGAATGTTTATCCTGCACTTGCAGGATCAGTTTTACCTCAAGCAGTTTGGCACAGAAGAGTTGATAAATTTACAGCATGTATTGAAACACTGCATTCAGCAAAATGTTTCCCTTTTTATTCTGGAGGTGCTCAGATTTCACTGAAGAAATCTCCACAAAGCGGAAGAGGACAAGAGGCTGTGAGGTACACACTAAAGAGAAATCATAGCTGCATCAGGTATGATTGTTTAGCTGCATCAAATATCAAGGACTTGCTCATGGAAGGAGACCAATGAATGTTACTGTAACATGATAAAGTCTGGACAATAGTAATAATAACAGCTGTAACTCATGAAAGGAAGCAGTACCAACACAAGTAAGCAAATTAGCATGATGTTGCTCAGAGCAGCTTCAAAATAGCCCAAGGAAGATACAAAGACCTGTGTAGCATAAGGAAGGTAAAAACACCATTTTATCATGCCAAACCAAGAAAATTACCCCCCAAAATTGGAAGTACAGGTCTAACTGATGCAATTGAGAGAGACAGTGAAGATAATCCGAGTACATAATGACTGTGGTGGGAGCATCACAAAGTAATTGCAATGTACATTCTTTGCCACAGTGTATCATTACACCACCTCTGTTCCTCTGGAACAAATATATTTATTTGAATTGAAGCATGTAAATTCCCAAATCCCTTTGTTTCATGCCAAAACCTGCATACCATCTCCTGTTGTTTTGCCAAGGAACTGCAGTTGTAGATGGCTATGGCTGTAGCACGTTTGTTTTCCGTTACTTTTCATATCTGCACCCCTAAAATCTGGAATTTGCTCGGTTTATTAACTTATCTTAGCTGGTCCAGGGAGACCTATGAGGGTTGTCCTGCAAGGATGCGTAATATTTCTTCCCCAAATGCATATCCATCATGTATAACAAAACAACCTTACTTGAGATGCCTAATGCCAAACATCCTCAGTGAAGGGGGAAGCTGACTTATCCCTTTCATCATTTCAAAGCTTCATCTATCATTTGAAAATGATAGATGTGTAAAATGAAGACAATACCTGTCTTCTTCCCAAAGCCATTAGAACCAGCTCACTAGTTTTCCTCTAAGAGATTCCCTAGACGAAAGTAGAAATGTAGAAATGTATTATTACTATTTCAACACTATCAAGAAATTGCATGCAGTTCTATAACTCGACCTGTCTCTGCTAGACACATAGCAGCATGCCTGCCACTACTGTCTTGTGACATGTTACATCACTAGTGAAGAGAAGTGGTTGAAAATACCTTGTTTCTTGCCACATTTTCCAATGGAATTTTTTTCCCCTCTCTCATAGCAACTTTCCAAAGATAGTTTTTGTTCCTGTTGGGAGAAATAAGAAAGAAAAAAAAAAAAGAAATCTGACATCCCTTAAGTTTATTTTTTTAAAGAGAAATGGTTTGCTTTCAGATATACATATTAAAACACTCCTGAAACGTTGCTCCCAAAACACTTTTTTCCTATGAACTTGCATATTTTTTATAAAAAAGATTTTCTCTTAAGAAGGCTTTTAAAATAAATAATAATAAAAAAGAAGCAGACAAAAATGCAGGTTAAATCTATCTTGCTGACCACATATGTGCTACTATTAAAATCAACAGTACGTGTTTGTGATGCTGCTTACTATTTTTTATTAAATCTGTACATGTACTGCAAATCATTCCTGTAGATCAATGGTAGATCTTTCTTAACTTTTTGTATATAAAATAATGGAAAAAAGTAAAAGATAAAGGACTGGAAAGCCTCAAGATTCCTACTTCAGCGATTCCTAGAAAGAAATTACAGTAAAATAAGAATTGGAAGCAGAATACAGACATGAATAAACAGAAAGAACCTATTTTCATGGAAAGAACTCATCTAAAAACTGGACAAAAGAAGCACGCGAGTGCCTACCTGAATATATATCATCTTTAACATGAAGTTAGTAAAGTGAAGCATCCACTGATGGGATATGTCTGGCTCCCCAGAGCAGGAGCACTGCAGTCCCCAGTACATAGCCCAAGTGTGCCCAGGTGGGTGGATATCTCCATTCTCTAGTCCTAGGTCCATGGAAGGTGGGAATTAATTTGCTGTTGTGAAAGGGATGGTAGCGCTGGGAGTATGCCCTTACATATTTCCCTTGTGGTTCACGACAGGGCAACATGCTTGAAAGATGTATTAATCACTACAAATCAGCTACATACTTTGCCTTAATGATTTTATAAAATGGATAGTGAAAGATGAAACTGTATTTATGGCAGCCAAAATGTTACTGGGTTAATTGCAAATGTTATTGCACCCAGAATGAAGATCACTAGAGCATTTGAATGATATATTTCCTGCATTAGTACTTTTGTTATTTCTCCTTGAAGAGAACTTTTCTGGAAAGGTGGAGCACACACAGAGAAAATGCAATTCATATTGTAAACATGAATGCATGCTGCAAACAGGGAGAAAGAAAGTGCTTCTTCTAGTCCTTAAAATAAACTTGAATTTTTAAGGAGTTATATAGACAGTTTACAGGAGCTAGGTACCAGCAGATCTCACTTGGCAAGGGAAGCAGGCTTCCCTAAGAAACCCCTGTGAGTGGGCTGATGAAAATGAGCTCAGATTTGGCCAAGTGATGAGTCTTTAAGAATAGCATTTTGTATACATGTGGCAATTTTAAAATATATATTACAAAAGCATTCAGAGTGCATATAAGCTGTTCTCTGCAGGCATGAGCAGCCAGCTGACAGGCAGGCTGAATGCTCGCATCTTCTGAGGTGCATGCTGAATGAGTCATATTCTTCCTTTATTCACTACTCAATAAAAAGCACATAAAGAGCCATATTGCTCCACTTGGACTTCTGCAATGACTGAAAAGGAGGTTAAGCAAGCATGGGGTGAGCATCATGATGATTTAGAGGTTGCTACAGACCCAGAAATCTCAGAAGGCCATAATGTTTTCTCTCCAGATCTACTAAATGCAAGCCTTCAGTCTAAGACAGCAGGAGGTAAGAATCCTCTTCCTCTTTAAAAGTAGAAAATACCAGGAATGCCTAAAATCTGGCCTTGAGATCATGGACTTCAGAATTCAGGCATGAATACAGTCAGCATCTGGATTCTCCTTGAGGATTTCTGAGATTGCCATATGTAGAGGGCTTTAATAGCTTGCCGTGGCCTTTGTGCTAAAAAGACTTTTTTTTTTCCAGTTTTGAGCTGGATAGGACTTAACCTTTGTGAGATTAATTCTGGATTGCTGTGCTCTTGATTATGTAATTTGTCAAGATGTACTTCTTAAGGAAAAGCAGGTGCTCGGTACAGCTTCTCACATCACAGAGTTCAGCAGCCAAATTCCCAACACACACGCTGATTTTTTTATCAGCTGAAGGTGACAAAAAAGTGATACTTTCCACTTTTGTGCCCATTTTAAATTATTTGAGCAGGTCACTTTGCAGCTGACTGTTTCTTAATGGTCAGGCTGGAGAAACACCTGCATGGGGGAGTAGGAGAGGAGGGATGCTTCCCATTGGAAAGTGCTCTAGGAAAAAGGTCTTGCAGATGCTGTACTCCTCTACATGTGATCACTTAAGGCTGCTGAGATTTTCTTGTTCCTAATGACTCCTCGGACACCCACAGTCCTGATTAGGTATATTTGCAGTTTTGAGTGCAGCATTCTTTTCTTATAGCAGGGAAGGCCAGAAAGATGTATGAACTGATCCCATCTGCTTTCAAACATGTGACAACACCTCGCAGTGTTAGGACTCAGAAAAGGATGAAGAATTTGTACATTTTGAGGTCATTTCCCTAACTTACCCCAGGCTTTCACACACATCCTGACCAAGCAGCTGCAATGGAAATTAAATACTAAAGACAAAATCACTAAAATACTAAAAGCTTACTGAGCTTTACTTTCATACATTTCCAAGAACTTTCCATAGATGGGTAAGCATTATCTCCATTTGACCGAGAATGTGGCTCTGGGGCACTCAGAGACTAAGTGGGCAATCCAAAGCATTAGCAGCTATTATTACTATTTGTTTTCATACTGTATCACTGCCAACAGAGACCCATTCCTGGGTCAGTTCCCTAGTCACTGCACAGTTACAAAACTAAATGACAGTTTACATACAAACGAGCTCATATCCCAAGTAAGGACATGTTTTAACAGCAAATGTATTCAGAAAAGCCTGATGTCTTTTCTGATTAGCCAGGAAATGAGGTTTTTTTTCCTCTGTCAAAGGCCTGGCAGGAGTCATCCTTCATTTGGACACATTCATAACAAACATCTCTCCCTGAGACTGACCACAGACAGTACAGCAAAAAATGAACCTGGCTGTCGCATTTAAAGCTATTTTGGGGTGCAAGAAAACAGAGGCATAACATCAGCTTGCTGTGTTCCTCGCCACTGGGGATGCTGGTGAGGGTCTTTTGAGCTCTAAATGTTGAGCTGCCTCAGGCTCACCTCTGCTATCACCTGTCCAGCCATGATCTGAATAGGGCAGGGAAAAGCAAAGGGAAACTTATCTACAGTGTCTGCAAACAGCACTGCATTGTTTTTCTAGAAGTTAGTAGTAGAGCATTTAATATTACTCGATATGCATGTAAGTGCAGGCAGAAGTATGCCTTGACGTATGTGTGTATTCTGCCAAAAAGAGAGACAAAAAAGAAATCCCCAGTGGCCTTGAAATTGCAGAGTGTGTGCTAGTGAGAGCTTTTAAATTCCTGTGTAAAAGATTTCACATCCTGAACAAAATAATCTCTAAAAACAAACCCCACGCATGATAGGTGATGGCATTGCTCTGTGTGGATTCACAGGCATTTGACAAACATGAGAATCACTAAGCAAGCTACAGGTTTGATGCAAGATGCTCACTATCATTTAGTTTTTGTAACCGATACAAACTCAATTCTTACCCTGGAAGAGAGAACATTGATAGATCCCAGAGCAAAGCTGTTGTTTCAATATAGTAAATTGAATCCAAACATGAAAATAAGAGGGAAGACCTATTTTCCAGAGCTGTAGGCACACCTGATTAGAGCTCTCTACTTCAGATTCCAAAGAATGTAAATGAATGGAGAATTATACATTAGTAGAGGAAGTAAAATAATCTGAGCAGGAAGAAAGAGCATAATTTTGTTCTAACACATTACTTGAAGATATTTAAATGTTATACCAATAGTTAACCAATAGTTAAATTCTACCAGTGCAACCAGAAACATTTAAGGACACTGCTGTCCTCTCAGGCACTATAAAATCACAGTATTGCTAAGTAATTTTATAACTCCCCTTATGTAAGCCAGCTGATTTGAACAATTGTTTTAAGATGCTTGGGACCATACTTTGCTATGCTATGACAAGCTTGCAGTATCTGACAGATAAGGGCTGCAGACCTACACGCAATCAACTAGTGCAACAAAATGTTTTCAGGTTTTGAATGGACATTAATTTTGCCCACAGCTTATTGAAAGCACTATAAAATAGTAAGAGCTATCAACTATACTTATAGTTGTGACATAGCTCTCTTCCAGATGACTTTGCTACAGGACTGAGAACTGGTTCTTTTGAATGCAAATGGAGGCTGTTCGAGACTTAAAGTATTCATTAAACACTGGGCAAAGGAGATAAAGAAAATATGAATACCCTTTTGAAGATGGGTAAGAGGATAAAGAGGCTAAGAATGTTCCTACCACAATCACATTAGGAATTTTCACACTGATGGCAAATAAGTCCACATATCTACACAGCAAAGTTGGGCATTGGCCAAAGGTAATTAGCATGAGTACCAGAAAGCAGGATGGCCATGTTGGTACAGCACCCAAACTGGGTCCCATTGGGCAAGAGTACCAGCCTGACATTGGCCATGTCAAAGGCCTCTCCATGATGCTCCACTGGGCTACGCGGGCACCTCCTACATAATTTCCCAAATGGGAATGAAGCCCAGAGCACTGAAGCTTCAATGCCTTTAAAACAAGAGAAGCCTTTTCACAATGACCTGCTTAATTTTGACAAGCATCCAGCTCATCTTTATCTTGCTGTCCTTTTCCTGTCTGCCTACAGTGGCTGCCTTGTGAAACTTCCCCAGTCTTCTAGATACGCAGTGAAGGCATACAAACAAACAGCTATCAGCCAGAATGATGGTGATAATGTTACAAGACACAGGTAGCAATGCAAAGAATGGCTAGCCTGAAATCAATATGAAATACAAGTTCAACAGGAAAAACATGGGATAGACACTGATTTCTCCTGACAAGAAGCTAGCACTCAAAGTGGATGGAGTGCTGGCATACAAATAATTAAGAAGGTAGATATTTGCAATAGAAGGAAGAGAAAAATAAGTAGATGGAGCTTTAGTGCATTTTAGAGGGATGACATAAATAAAAAGTAAAAAAGGAAGGTAAATTAACATGAAGCTAAAAATCTAAGGAAGAAATGCAGTCGCTGATTTGTAATTAATAGACTAATATCTTTTAAACCCAGGAGAGACCACATAATCATCTAATGTGATGGCCTGCATTAGAGTTGTGAGGAGGACAGGATTTTGAAATTTTTGACATTCAGCTTTTTTCCAATTAAGACCTAAAGCTGACTACCTGAAAATTCTCCATGACAGAATAGGCTGAAAAGGTTTGTCTGAACTCAATAAAAGGTATGTAAAAGGTATAAAATACTGGCAATTTTATTCATTAATTTTATTTTAAAAAAGAAAAAAAAAAAAAAAGAATAGAAGAATAGAAGGTAGCATTAAATTCTTTTCAGAATGAAAAGCTGACATTTGGCTTTCAAAACATTAAAATGATAAAATTAGGAATTATGGGACATTTTTTCCCTGTCAGAGAACATGTATGAAATGAGCTTATTTGCAGAGTTCTTAAATTCTTATAAGAATAAATTTTCCCATGCAGAAAGGTACTACTCAGATTCTTCAAGGCCCACCTTTATCCCACATAGGTCATGCTAGACAATCCTGCCCAAAGCTCCCATCTTCCAGCTGTGCAAAGCTGGTAGGCTTTTTAAAAAGATACCTGGTCAGGGCAGAGGAGCATCAAGGGATAAAGAATTCACCATATTCTTAGCATAACACTGAAAGTTTATGAATCAAGCACTTAGGAAGTGCTCTCAGGGGACCAAATGGATCAAAAAGAGACTAACCAAAAAAGGGACAAAATTCTGTTCAACTTCTGGAGGCTTTTTAAGAAGAAAACAGATCTCGTTGAGGAGGTCTCATGCAGAAGGAGGTGGGCCTTGTCACAGGGATAGAACGGTGATTTCTTCCAGGTGGTTGAGAAGATGAGTCCACAGTGAGGACTTTCAGTAGGAATGGTTTTGCTGCTGGCTGTGCTGTGTACTATGTTGTTTCCAAGGCTATGACCATGATGAGTCAGGGAATATGATCTCAGGATGGTGCAAAATTCCTGGAGGGTGTGGGTTTGTTTGTTTGTTTTTTCCCTTCTGTCAAAGACCAATAGCAATAATCCATCCACAAAGTTGTGGAGGTGACTGATGAATATCACCTCCTGTTGAATACCCAGAGAAAGCTGAAGCAGCAGGTGATGGACAGAAGGATCAAGAATCATGGCACTGAATGTCAGGTCATCTAAGGAGCTGTTGCATGAATGGGACACCTCAGGAAGAGGCATTTGCAGTGGCAAATCTCAAAAAAAGCTAGCCTGGTTCACTTTGCACATAAACAAATGAGGAACACCCACACTGGTACTTACCATGCTACGCAGGAAAGTAATTGAGGGAGTTTTAACTGCTAATCCTACTGAATGAGATCACAGTTACATACCCAATTGTGCACTTTGCCTGCACAGTTTTCTGTAGATCTGAGAAGAGTATATCCCCTTTAAAAGCTTTTTTACATTTAACCACTCTTCCAAGTTGTTTAAGACAATAGCAGAGTAACCAATAAAAAAATTTAAAAAAATCCTACAACAAAAAAAACCCAACCAAACAAAAAGCAACAACAACAAAAAAAGAGAAATTTAAAAAACCCCATATTTGCACATTGAAGAATTTAGAGTGAAAGATTCTCTAGAATTTCTCTGGTTTTGACCAGAGAAATTGACCTATAATTAACTGCAGGATAAAACGTGTTCCAAAACAATTTAAATCAGATTACAAAATGTCAGTTGCTCACCTATGCATCCTAAAGAAGTGTCTGGGTTGTGCTTTTAAAGCTACATGAAAAAACCTCAGATAGAACCTTTTGCATTTCAAAATATTTACTTGAATGACATGAAAATGAATCCTTGGTTAATTATTAGACATGATAAAAGATTTCTGAACATCCTGGATGTTCATATTTTTATTCTGCACTTTTAATGCAGTGCTACTCTGAGAAATGACTTTGTCAAAAATGTAGCTGTCCTGGGTTGGCCAGGACAGGGTTAATTTTGTGTGTAGCCAGGTAATTCTATACCATGCTGACGTCATGCCCTGGGGCCAGTTCCGGGGAGGGGCCAGTTCCGTTGGGGGCGGTTCAGTTGGAGTTCAGTTCGCTTTGAACTTCGCTCAGGTTCGGTCCCTCGCTGTTGTTCTCTGGTATTGTTTTTCTTTGTATTGCTCTTTTCTTACTGCTTAATATTTGTTCTTGTTAACTGCAAAGTGCCCATTATATGTTATTTTCTTTTATATATGTATATATATTAAACCTTCCTTACCTCAACTCAAAAAGGCACTTTGAAACCTTTTTTTTTTTTTTTTTTTTTTCTCTGTCCGTGGCCCACGGCAGAGGGGAGGGGGCGGGGAGAAGCAGCCAGCCACGTGGCTCGGCTACCCCGCAGCTCTTACTAAACCAACACAGTATCTAAAACTTTTAGAAGTGAGAAGCGTTTATGGAGTCACAAAACAAAATGCCTTGAAGACATCTAATGTTTGGAGATGTGTTCTTTACTCTTTCTCATTTCCAAGTCCTTTAAGGATGGCATCAATTCTGATGTCCAAAAATTGAGGTCCTCAGTATCATTATTCTCCCCTGAAAACCTGAGCCAGCTTCTCCTTGCTTGATGTATCTGTATTTGGTTCACATTCCGTTAAAATCAGAGGTTCATTTCAGACCCTGAAATAAGTTTTGTTGCTTCCACTAGCTCCAGAGCATCAACAAAACAGTAGGAGAGTTCAGTAGATGCATTGGCTTTTTGTGTATGCATTATCTGTTTAGCAAACAGATAGATTAACTAGATTAACAGGAAATAGATTAACTACTTCTGCTTTTGATAGTGGAGGCTTCTGGTCCTGCCCTTGGCATCAACTGAAACACCAGCTATCACATATCACCAGCAGAATTGCTGAACTTCTAGCTGATACCTCAGTGAAAATTTGCTGACAATGGCATTAATTTACCTTAGGACCCAAAGGCCATACCTAAACCATGGGACCAGGAGTTTCCATGTCTAGAAAGATGGGGATGGCAATAGCCATCCACGCTAAAAAGTATGACTGTTGAGAAAAGCAGGGTGTATCCCCGGCTTTAGCTGGAGGGAACCAGCATCCTAGGACATGCTGCCAATCACATTAACAAGGCAATTAGAAGCAGTCCATGTGACCTGCTGGAAAATTATTACTTATGATGATGAGTGAAAAGGAACAAACAAAGGATTCACTGGGAACAGACCTCTAGCAAGGCAAGCAGCTAAGGAAAAGGAACCCTTTTACTTGTAAAAGAAGCACTTTTAATGCAGGATTAGTAAAATACAATAAACATAGCACTCCATAACAATATTTTGACAGAGCAAATTTTTTGAACCAAACCGCATGCTAAGTGGCATGCTTAAGCTGAAGCTGGGTGAAATCAAATTAGGGCTGAATTTAAAAGATGCTTTGAAATTATTTTAGTGGTTCTTATTGATTAGGAAATGTAATTTTCTAGGACAATATTATGTATAATCAAAATGCATTCATAAAGAAAAAGGTCAGAACATTAATGAGAAATGGTCTTTTATCTTTACAGTAATTAGAGAAGAAGACTAAAAGGAGTAAAACTAAGCATCTCTTCCCAAGCATAAGCTATGACTTTCCTTTAATTTTAAGTTAACAAGATTAAGATAATTTATTCAAACCACCAAGAGCCTTTCACTTCTTCATCCTTCTGCGTATATTTCTGTTGATAGAGCTGTGAAGTTTCATGCTACTATCTTAAATATTTTTCTGACTTCATGTTAGTAGAGAGGTACTAAAGTCTGTTTCATCCCATCTTGTACTGAACAGTTATGTGCTGAATGTATTTGTATTAATTTTATTAATTTTGAATAATTAACACCCCAAATCTGGAATATTTCTGGGGTTACAAATCCACCTAACAGGTGCCTCAGAGAAGGCAGCTCGGATTTGCAGGGACACAATGGGAACAGCATCACATATAATGGATCTATGTGTACCACCTTTCTGTATCTGTGCTCATGTACCTAGAATTTCAGCTGGCGTTTCATAGATCATATTTACCCCCTGAGGAGGAGAAGACATGTCCTCTGATGAGGGAGTCCCAGGAATTAATCCATTATGGGAGAAATTGTGGGAAAAGCACAGGCAATGGTACATGATGCTGAGTTCAAACAAGGGCAAAGAGCTGGATCAAACTGGCCTGAGAAAGGTCATCCATGTTCCATTGGCAGAACCAGTGTTTTTCACAGAGTGCTAGTGAAAGGAAGGTCACAGAGCAAAAATGCTGGTGAAAATGAATTCTGAACTTTCAGAAATTGCTCATCTAGATGGGTTGTATCCATTCTCTTAAGTAGTGTGAAAACATCTCATTCGGTAAGATAAAAATGTTGCATTTTCATAATAGCTGAACTACATCATTTATTATCAAAACTATGCGCTGGATCTATGTAATAAAGGACGTGTGTAAATTCAGTATTATCATGCATGTTTTATTATGCCATGCAAGCTCAAATGGACAGAACTGGAAAAGGAGAAATAAAACTCATTCACATTATTGAAATGAAACATACATGCCTTATCAAAACAAAACAAGAAAATAGAAATAGTTCATTTAAACATTTTCCTGACAAAAAAATAAGTTGAAATTGATATTCCTCCCATTGAACGGTTTGATTTTAAAAGTGCTTCCTTCTCTGCTGGGAAAAAGTGCAAAAATATGTCTGACTTCTCCCATTGCCAGATACATGCAATGTAACCCTGATTACAATGTTTTCTAAAATGGAGATCGGTCCTGATGGATATGACTTGTTCCAAGCCTCTCTACTACAATTTGAAGATGCAGGCTGAGGAGCTGGCAGCATCCTTGTGAGAGGTGATTCTTAAAATGCTGTATCTGGACTGGTCAGGCTGTGCACCCAGCATGTCCTTTGCAAATAATACAAGAAAGGATCTGTGTGTAATGCAATGGTGAATTAGAATGACTGCAGGTGAAAGCGTTTAAACTGCTCTGAAACTACCTGACACTAGTGAGTGGAATATTTTAACATCCACTCCAAAACACATTGCTTTCAAGTTATGAGGAATCTGTAGGGCTTTGGTCTGTTGGTTTCCATTTTAATGACTTAAAAGAACTTTGCACCCTAAGAAAATATGATTAAAACACGTATGTTTTTATGTGATGCTTGTTTAGCCTGCTGCTCCCTTAAAAATGGTCTTTTTCTGTCACATCCTACCAGCCTGGTTTCCCTCACCCCTTGGCCTGTTAATACCAGGTGATAATTATACCTGTTCAAATACCTAGGCTGAATGTCTAGGTATTTGTATGAGAGAAAAAGTCACTTTGTTTCCCCCGAGGGTAAGTTGCTCCCAAATTCATAGAATCATAAAATCATTAAGGTTGGAAAATACCTCTGAGATCAAGTCCAGCCATCAACCCAACACTACCATGACTACTAGATCATGTCCTGAAGTGCCACATCTACACACTTTTTGAACACCTCCAGGGATAGTGACTCCACCACCTCCCTGGGCAGCCTGTTCCACTGGCTAATTGCTCTTTCAGTAAACAAATTTTTTCTAATATCCAATCTAAACCTCCCCTGGCACAACCTGAAGCCATTTCCTCTCATCCTATTGCTAGTTACGTGGGAGAAGAGATCAACACTGCCCTCTCTACAACCTCTTTTCAGGTTGGTGTAGGGAGCAATAAGGTCTTCCCTCAGCCTTCTCTTCTCCAGACCCAACAGTCCCAGTTCCCTCAGCTGCTTCTCATAAGACATGTTCTCCAGACCCTTCATCAGCTTCGTTGCCCTTCTCTGTACCCGCTCCAGCACCTCAATGTCTCTCTTATACTGCAGCACCCAAAACTGAACACAGTACTCAAGATGTGGTCTCACAAGTGCCGAGTACAGGGGCACAATCACCTCCCTACTCCTGCTGGTCAGACCATTTCTGACACAGGCCATGGTGCTGTTGGGTTTCTTGGCCACCTGGGCACACTTTTGGCTCATGCTCAGCCGGCTGTCCACCAGCACACCCAGATCCTTTTCTGCTGCGCAGCTTTCCAGCCACACTTCCCTAAGTCTGTAGCCTTGCCAGGGGTTGTTATGACTGAAGTGCAGGACCTGGCACCTGGCCATGTTAAACCTCATACAATTGACATCAGCCCATCAATCCAGCCTGTCTAGATCCCTCTGCAAGGCCTTCCTACCCTCGAGCAGATCAACACTCCAGCTCAATTTGGTGTCATCTGCAAACTTACTGAGGGTGCATTAGATCCCCTCATCCAGGTCATTGATAAAGATATTAAACAAGACTGGCCCCAGAACTGAGCCCTGGGGAGCACCACTTGTGACCGACCACCAACTGGATTTAACTCCGTTCACTACAACTCTCTGGGCTTGGCCAGTCAGCCAGTTTTTAACCCAGCAAAGAGTACACCTGTCTAAGCCATGATCCAGAAAAGCAAAGTCAACTGAATAAAAATAAGTAGGAGTCCATGTGACACCTCTTTGTATGAGCTCCATAAATTAATTTATTTCACATCACTTAGCGCTCTTTAGGAATTGGAAAGATGAATGTGCTTTCCTATCCCTCTGAGGTGATCGTAGCTATAATTAAGATGGCATTATTGCTGAAATTTAATTACGTTCTTTAAAGTGTGCTGATAAAAGCATGTGAAGTATTGTTTTAAAAATTGATTCCATCACTGGCTTTTTTATCCATGCTTAAACCAAAACAAAATCTGGTGAAAGCAGATCTCACACGATAGTGTTTTTGCTGTTCTTCCCAGCAGGAAATACGATGGGAGGGAGGAGCAGAGGAGAGGTAGGCAGAATTTTAGATGTATTTCTGTGCAATTGAAGTTTTCCTTTTGGTGGTTTGTTTTTTGGTTTGTTTGTTTGTTGGGTATTTTTTTAGTTTTATAGAGCTTTTTCATTTTAGTAGTGGTGTTTTACATTTGTACAGCACTCTCAGTAGGGGCTAGCTAAGTTCATTGTTTGCTAATCCTCATCTGATTACTACCACTGAAGTCTTCTTTCACTCCTCTTTTGTGGCCAGTAGTGTGATCAGATTGTGAGCAGTTTGAGACACAGCAGCATACCTCTTGTGTCCTATAGCACATAGCATATGAAGACTTTACCCTCTGAGGTTTCCAGACTGAACTATCAGAGTACAGTAATTTGCACAGTGTTTGCCATCCAGATGGATGGTACTCTGCATGTTCATTTGCTTGAACATGGATCCTTTCAATGCAGATATAGCCCAGGAGTGTACTACAGTTTACCTATTTTTTCCCTTTTTTTTTTCTAGTGAAATGTTTCTTTGACCTTTAAACACTAATGAAGGCAGATGACAATGTGCACAAAATATTTGTCTTAATTGATTTGTGTGATGTGGCTTCACTATGAAACTTCTTTCAGAAGCTTAATTACTCCCAGTGCTGCATTTACAGCAAAGGGAAGGTATCAAATGAGACAATGAAGAGAGTTCAGTGGTTTTGATCTTATTTTCTGAAATTGGGCCATCTCACACTCTTGCCATTTATTAATACAGATCATTTCCTCCCATTTCTCACAACTGGATTGAGTCGTTGTTTGCATGCTGATGGGGCAAGTAAGTGGGGAGCTGTGTTCATCGCTGCCTGGTAATGGATGAGAACTGTTCATTCAGAGGCAGGCAGTTTCTCTGCAGACCCTGTGATTTGCCAGAATATATTACATTTTTCCAAGATTATTGCACAGCAGATGATTAATACTGCATGCTCAAATGGCCTTTTCAAGGACTGAGCAGGGAGTGGGGGACTAAGGGAGAGCCTCAGAAGACTTATTTCCTATCTGCCTGTTGTGATAGAAATGCATAACTGCAAACAGTGTTTTGTAAATTGCCAGTATGAAAAAAAGGAAGCTATTCAGCAATGTGTAGCCAGAGGAAATACAACTTCTATTGATAAAACCAGCAGAGCCCTGTTGAAATCAATATGGCTATACTGGTTTGCATCAAATAATCTAGCCAGAAAGCTTACTAGGGGGGTGAAGCAGGGAACTACCATAGATAAAGCAGTAGTTCTAGCAGAATAGGGAAATATAGTCCCTAAATCAAGGCCAGTTCATGGTGTGAACTCTACAGGAGTATGCAACTGGAAGAAGGATGCCTCGAAAAGTTAGGTGCCGTCTGCTTTGGAGTAGCAAAGGAGTGCACTACATCGCAGTTCAAGTGGGAGAGGTGAGGAGGAGCTGGTAGCTCTCTGCCATGGGCTGTGTGGAGTGGATGGAGGGGTTCAGTTGGTTTAGGTTGGCTGTCTAGCATGTCTTCTACCTTTCAGGCACTAGAAATTGAACCAAATTCAGATGTGAGCCTAAATAACTGGAGAAAATATCGAAACTGAGTCACCTCCCCCTTCTTTAGCCTTTCCAGGAGCTTTGCTCTGAGCGCTTTTGGCTAGCTGTGAAGGGGGAACATGTAGCTCTAGGCCTGGACATATAGCCCTAGGCCTTTTTAAAATTTAACTATAATGCCACTTAGCTAGTTTAGCGAGGTGAAGCCCTAGCAAGTTCCAATCACAATGCTTATTGAAACTGATCATCGAAGCAAAGCACCACAAGTAACTATAGGGAACCCAATGTGTCAAGAACGAAGACAAATGGGAAGCACCTGTTCTGCACGGACTGGAGGTAGGCCAGAGCCCCAGGGAGTCTGCGCAAAGACTTAGGGGTGAAAAGGACAAGACCAAGGAAGAGTGTTTACTTCATCACAAGATGTCAGGTCGACCACCAGAAGACCACCACCACAACACACTGCACAGGCACAAGGGGGAGGAGACCTAATTACCATACGAAGCGGGGATAGATGACGTATGTGTCTAGGCGTATTGGGCAATCTAATGAATATGTATTGATTTACTGCTTATAAACACAATGCGGAGCCATGCCGGTGTGCATGTTTTGGGAGGCACTAGCCCCCGTGCACCCGCCGGCGAATAAACATATCTCCTCATAAACTCTCTGCGAGTTTTTGAGCTCATTTCCGTGCATCAGCTGTACGTATAATGACTCAGAATCTGAGGAGAACATCCAAACTGGAGCCACTTCCTTTCACTCCTGTGTCCTCCCAGCTGTGCTAGCAGCTACTTCTACTCCCTTAAATATGCATACCATTCTAGCCAAGGTTCCCTCTAGGATGATACTGCCAATATTTTCCTAATTGAGGAGTTAAGGGAGAAAAGAGGGACTGTGTGTATGTGCTGTGCCAGCGGACACTTGGGTCCACTGCAAATAAATATAAAGGATGCGTACATTGTTTACTATCCTTAAGAGATCAGCCAAAATCACACTGAATATATACACCTGGATGAATGTTTATTATTTCCTTACCAATTCCCTGCTATCCAGGTAGGGTCTCGTAACTTCTAAGCACCATCATCTATGCTTTACCTGTGCTGCCAGCTCTGAGCTAAATGTAAGGCCAAGGAAAGTAGTACAACTCTCACACTTCTTGGTTGCAGCTGAGAAGGTATGATTTGAAGAAAAGCTGAGTTCACTCCTGGCTGTGCAAGCAGATTCCTATCGGGACTTTTGTTTGTCCAGTTTTGCGTCCATTGCACACTAAGTGTATTTCTACAGAGATCTGCGGGGGGTTCACCTCCCCACAGGCTTTATCAAAGCAAAAAAAGATGCTCAAATATTTTTGTCAAACAAATGTGGTAAGGTCACTATACTTGTGTGGAGACATTTGGTGAGGATTGGTTTTGGATTTTGTTTTTTTTAATTGAAGCTTCTTTTTTTGTTGTTTAATTATATGGGTCTGATTCTGCCACAGAACTACATGTCTGGAAATCCATCTTTTTTTAATTGATTCTTAGATTGTTCATTTGTTTATTGTCCCAGGAAGGATGCTGGAAACTTAACACACTAAGAAAAAGACCTAGGAAGAAACAGGTTGTAGCATATAATGAGTGAGCAGCAAAAGTTAGTGGAGAAACCCATGTACCCTGGGATCCTTGGCTTCCTGACAGTGTTTCTGTATAGCTTGAAAAGATTCAGATTTTTATTAAAATCCATGTGCATACATTGATCACTCTGAAACTGTTCTGTTTCATCAGAGGTAGGACTATTATCTGGGAGCAATGTTGGCTTGCTTCTTCCTCACTGGCCTACTTCCTTACTGGCCTTACTTCCGTACTTGCCTATCTGGCTAATATTTGGGAACAGTGAACACTTTCAATAGAAGAAGAGCTGCTACAGTAAAGCAAAAGGCAGATAATTTAAACATGGAAAAGCTATGATGTCATGGGAGATGTATAGAAGAATTCCTTTGTCCTTCTCCTCATTGTAGGAACAAGCCAAGCCTTTATAGCAAATGTATTAATTCAGTTTCTAAGTTAACCATTTGAAAACAGGTTTAGCACTACTGAATGGCTGCCTCAAAATCAGGATTAAGTTAAAGAAATATTAAAATAAAGGGGAAGGGGGGCGTAACACAACTTCAATCAATAAAGAGGCTTTGTCATTGTCTGATCACTGGCAGCATTTCATGAGGGAGGAATGCTGGTTCTCTTCAGACAAATGCTAGCAAACTGTTTGTGAACAGTACACATTCTTTTCTACTGTATTTACATAGCTTAATGGAGTTTAAAAAGGTCAAAATCCAAGCAATATACACTTTGTAGCTGTGTGCTACATACAGTTGTATTGTTGCATTCCTAATTGCACCTTCACAGTTATGAGGTTTTTTTTTCTTTTTTTTTTTTTTTTTTAACTGTGGGGCTTTTAGAGATGAGAACTGCCCCTTTTAAAATTTATGTGTTGCAATGGGGATAACAAACTCAAGAAAGCTTTTAAACATCTTTCCTCTTTTGTTTGCAGAGTAAGTACTTGTAAAAGGAGTAAATGTTTGTCACCCCAGTACTAATGAAGCTAAATAGCATATTTTTCAGAGTTATAGGAAAAGAGGGCAAGAAACAGTGCTGTCGGATAATTAAAGACTAAGGTTTGTTTTTTATCCTAAAGTTATCTCTTTTTTATGGTGATGTGGTGGGTTAACCTAGGCTGAGTACCAGGTGCCCATCAAGCCACTATCACCCCTACTTTTTTTCCCCTCTCCTTCTTCAGCAGAGCAAAAAAAGGGGAGGAAAATAAGATGAGAAACAAAAAGCAGTTTAATAATAATAGAAGCAAAGCTAAGCAAATCCGCGCGTGGAAGCAAAGGAAAACAAAGATCTATTCTCTACTTCCCATCAGTAGGCGAAGTTTGGCCACTCCCTGGGAAGCAGAGCTCCAAGACGCGTAACAGTTGCTCTGGAGGACAACTGAACGGCCTCCCCTCCTCCTCCTTTTCCCTAGCTTTATAGCTGAGCTGACGTCATATGGTATGGAATATCCCTTTGGTCAGTTTGGGTCAGCTGTCCTGCTTGTGTCCCCTCCCAAGATCTTGCCCACCCCATCCCACTGGGGGGAGAATGTTGGGAAGAGCCCTGGTGCCATGCGAGCCCTGCTCAGCAGTAGTCACAACACTGGTGTGTTATCAACACCCTTCTAGTTCCCAGCACAAAAACACTGCTGCTATGGAGAAAACCAGCTCAGCCAGACCCACTACAGTTGATTATATTGAGAGCTGGTTGAAACATACTTAGCCTTGTTTTGGATCATGGTTTGGAACTCTAAAACCTTTAACAAGTCCCTGAGCTGTTACCTCTAGAGGGAAAGGCTTAAGCTAGGCAATCACCAGAGGACAGACCCACACATACTAAGTTAGAGTATAAAGGCATCAACTACTTAAGAGCAGGTGTGCAGTGTTTTGTATTTGCTCTGACTGGTCAGGCCATCCTGGAGTACAAATTGCCTTTTAAACCCTGATTATGGGACCTGTTGTCCTTGCCAAATGACTATGTCCAGCACAGAGGGCACTGCATACAGCAAAATCCCACTGACCTCTATCAAATTGTTTCTACCAACACTTTTCCTGCACCTAAAACATTTGATGTATGAGCTAGTAATGAATCAGCAGCCCACACAGATAGGACATTAGCTCATATTCATTCTTGCCAATAATCATTAGCCCTGTAATTTATTTACTTCAGCACAGCCTATGCATTAGACTACACTATCAGCTCAGAGAATTTTGCTGTAAAGCCTCTACAGCAAGTCAGACAAACCTCTGACTTATCCCAGCAGGTCTGGTAAGGAGATACAGTGGTGGAGAGGACCCTCTGCACCATTCATTCCCTTTCTAGGCATTCTCCACCCCCATGGGTTTCTGCCATGGTCAGAGCACAGGTTGCATATAGGCAGTTGGTGTTGGTCTTTCTCTGCTGAGCTATTTTTCAAGCAGAAATGACAATGTGTGTGTTTCTCATCACTTGTTGCTTGCTGTTAGAGAATCAATTATCAGTGGGATTTCACCTATTCATAATATCTGATCACTTAGATCACTGACAAATTAAAAGTTCATTTCAGCTGTAGGGTTTTGATTGTGTTACTTTGGTAACTGGGAGCACAAGAGTGCTTTACTTTTCTTCAGGAAATAGAGGCTGGCTCTTCAGTTCAGCCTTTTGACAAATTATTCACAATTTATATGGAGGGTCTTCTGCATTCCTTGCAACTTTGCAACGGCTCTGATGCAGAAAATGGGTTCCTTAATGTGCTTTTCCTTAGGGAGAAACTGGCTGGGGAACAGTCACTGGGGAATAAGCTGTTTTTGCAACAAGTCTCAAGCGGCTAGATGGGAATAACCATCCCGCTTAATCTCATCATGCTCTTGGGGAGGTATGTAGCTTCACAGCAGAGCTCTTTGCCAATTTACCATCTCAGTCTCAGCCACACAACTCAGATAATGCAGCTTATCAAGATACTGTGAGTCAGCTGAGGTATGGTAGCTCCCTATGGAACACCCATAGGCCCTGCCAACAGCAATGTAATGCAATTTAATTCTCATTCCTTGCAGGCCAAATGAAATCATTTTATTGCATTGGCCATTGGCTAAGAATGTGCACACATTATTTTTTTCTGCAACTCGGCCTGTACATGATGTCCTGTTAAGGGGTAGTAAATTAAAATATAGATTAGATCTTCCCAAACTTCTTCAGCATATTTTGCAACAGCCTTCACAAAAAAGGTTGTTCTGTGACATGCAAGATTTCTCGGTCTAATGCACTACTTTGTAACCTCCTACTCCAAACAAATAAAAGGTGCATTTTATTTTATGGGAAATAGTGGACAGATGTTTCATGTAAGCTTGCACAGTAATGCAGATGTTAAACTGTATCTGTGTTAGTTAAATGTGTTTCTGGTTTATTTTTTACCTTTTGTGTCTTCTTATAGTAGGGCAGAACAGAGCTAGCAAAAGAGGAAAAAAAAGGCGGCAGAAGGGATAGTAAAGCCATTCAAGCTTGTTTTTATGGGATTTTTTTAAACACAAGTGAAATGAGAAGGGGACAAGAGGTGACAAAGGAGCATAATAGGAGGTAAGAGGTCTGTGGGCTACTCATTAACTCACCTTTTATTCATTCCCACCATTGTACTTCCACCATCCTGAGGCTGCATCACTAGGGCATATGGTAAGAGGTGCTCAGTCTCTGTCCTATTCTTTTTTTTCCTGTGGGACCACAGGAACACCCGTACTGTAGCTTCTTCCTCCTCTCCCCCTTTGTCCCTCCTGTTGATAAGGTGATATGTTTTGCCAAACACAGCAAAGAAGTGATGTGCAGAGAAACAGACAGGTTTCCTTCTGCTGGGACACCTAGGCTGGCTTCTCAATCAAGACTGGAAGGCACATTCTCCTCTGGGTCCAACCCTTCCAGTTCTTCCCTTTCCAAATTAGGCTGAAACTCCTCATCAGCTCAGTAAGACCCAGATGGTGCCAGCGCCAAGAACTCTTCAATGCCTCTCTTCTGCAGAACGTACCAGGGATCAAGGATGTCACTTCAAAAAAATTTTTTTCCGTTCTCAAGCTGCTGGAGCTTCAAAGCAGTTTCTTACTGTCTGTGTTTTCATGCACTTTCATGCCTGTGCTCATGAGGTTTACACATTAATGCTGATTTTAGGCAGTCTGCAATAGTTATTTAGCTTATTCCACATAAGGCTAAAACTCTCTAAGAAATATAAGACCTCTAGTTACTTTAGCTTAATTCAGTTCAAAAGACCATCTCACAGGATGAGAGTAGAGAGATCATTAGTTCTTTGCATCCATGAGATGGCAGGAATAAACAGAAGTTGCTCTGTTACCCTGTGAAGTAGTCAACACTCAGCACTAGAGATGGGTAGGGGTAAGACATGGTCTTTTCTGATCTATTCTTAGGGGAAAATTATTTTCTAAGGACAAAATAGAAAGTATTTCTTTCTTGGTACTTCTGAAAATGTCTAGTGGAAGTCGTGAATTAATGCAATGTGAGGAAGAGCAACAAAGCAGTGAAACACATCCTCAAACCACCTTTCAGCAACTTCTTGGAGATCCTAAAATGGTGAAGCTCTGTAGCCTCTTAATGTCAACTTCAGCTTCAAAATCACCTCTATTTTGACACTTAAAATGTCAGATTTCTGCTGTCATCTTGCTTGATTATTCCATGCCATCATGTCTGAGAGGAGGTGGCACATTTCCTTCAAAAGACTGCATTTAATCTACTTATAAAAGGTATGTTTTTCCATCCATTAAGCTATGATCTCTGATCAGAGCTCTTCAGAATAAGTTTTAATTTTTAATCAATGTTTTGCTCCAAGGACAGGAGGAGTTTAAATCAGTGCACGTTCTACTGCTCCTAGATGTCTCCATGCCATCTTCTCTGACACAAAAGCAGTGGATCTGAATCATCCTTGTATTCTAGTTATGCTGAAATCAGTGGGGTTATAGTGGATAAAAACAGAGTGATGCAGCAGTGAATTATCTCAGCAAAAACCTGGGGTCTGTATCATCCACCTCTGCAATGCTCCATGGAGTACACTGCTAATTAAACTGTGGGTTACTCTGCTGCTTTTAAATAGTTTTCAGAACTGCATGAGGGATAATTTCCTCCTAGTTTTCTTGGGTAGCAAGAAAGATGAAAAGTAAATGTGCAACATTGTCCTTATTTATTTTTAATCTGTTTTGCCTATGATTTGTTATCTATCTGAGACACTGAATTTTCCCCCAAGAGCTGCAATTCTTTGACATGTCTATTCAATATTGCCATTTATTTGTCTAGGCCAAGAGATCTGAGCTTACAATATCCAATGTTACAGTGAAGTTCTTGCAGGCTCAGAGAGTTTGTGAAATGGAAATTCCTCTCCTGTTAAAAGAATTCTGCTTTCCTTGGAGAAACCGTCAGGAACATCTTAACGACTTTCATAAGCACCTTATTTTTGTCAATACCTGTTGAAAACTGTGTAATGGTTTCATATTCTGAATACTGTTTTTTCTCTCTGCAAAGGTTGAGGGACTAATCAGGAGTTATCACATTGCCAGAAGGTATTAAAAATACAGAGGCTGATGAGAAGGGCTCAGTATAACTACTAGCAGCATATAAAAATGAGTAATGTGAAGCTTAATAGTTTTGATGCTGTTTCCATTAGCCTTATCTATGAAAACTACAGCAACTGCCTGCCCTTCCAGTTAGTCCTCTCATCTACTCTGGTTCACTGCTGTTTGTTCTCTTGACGTGTTCGGGCTTCAGCCCCAACCCTCAGCCCTCCCCACAGTATCCTGACTTCCAGTAAAATGAGGGGAAAGAAAAAAACCCCAAACAGCCTAAAACAACCTGAAAGTGTGAGGAAACTGTTGGGAGTTCCCTGAGCAATGCTCCCATCATGCAGAGAAATTAGGTTGTTTAGGAGCTTATATACATATAAGCCTTATATACATATAAGCCTTATATACATAAGGCTGTGCTTATTCAAAGATGCTCACATGTCCAGCCCAGGAAGCAAATTGACCTAAATCTCTTCCTCTGAACAACAGAGATGATGGAAATTTCAATGCAAAACAGTTGGCAAATGCAGTTAAATACTACTTCATGAATCCACAGTGCAATCCACCAGTATCACAAGTCTGTAGCAAAAGTTGCTGGTGATACTTTTTCCTAAATGGCACAAAAATTATGTATGTGATATTCATAACATCTCCAATTAAGTAGTCTTGATACTGGTCCAGTATTTGGAAACAAATACAAGCAAGTTCTGGTTAAATTTCTGCACTAAATATTTGGACATCTGATGCCTGATAAGATGGATCACAGGATGTGATTAGATGGCACAGAGCATACTATCCTCATTGCTCAGCTTGAGAGAGACATAAGAAGGTTACTTGGGCTAAAAACCAGGTCAAGCAACCAACCAAGGAGCTGGTAACAACAATGTTATATGCTGTCAAATGAAATACAACCTGCTAAAAATACAAGCAGGGCAGGCAGTTATCTTGCCCATTAGTTCAGTGCTCCTGATGATGATGAGACATTACTGAAATTCTTTATCTCATTGAATACATATATTAAAAGAAAAAAAATAAACAGAATTCAATACTCTTTTTAGAGGATTAGGCAAGCTCTAAACGAAACCCAGGGAAATGTTAGGAAACCTTAGTTGAGATAGCACAGATATTTAGAGTGGAGCTTCCCATACCTAGATATAGACACCAACAGCGACAACAGTCAGCATATTACCTAAAGCCTTATGCTGTATGTTAGTATGCTTTTTTTCAGTAGAAAATGTATAAGTATGATCCCTCTCCTTGAGTAATGGAAACAAATTGTTTTAAACATGGGATTAAAGTTTTGATCTTGTATGGTCTTGAGATTATTTTTTCTTTGAGAGGATCTAGTTGTGGTGGGGTTTTTTGTTTGTTTTTTCTTTTAGTACAGCTGGCGTTACCAATACTCTGAAACTTAAAAAGAGAAAATTACTTGAAACAATGGAGTACAACTGGACTATTTTAATTTCTGAGTCCAACAAGAAGCAAATTTGACTGTACATTACCTAGATTTAGAAAAAAAATCTTTTTATTTGAATAATGAATTTGTTTTGAACACTTATGATATGGTTTCATTTTAACACATAGCTTTTACTCTTTTGATCTAGAAATTCTTTGAAGTCTTCAGTTTCAATTTGGCCATCTTCTTGTCTGTGTTGAGGAAGGAGCACAATGGTGAAAATAGGCTTTGAAAAACCTCTTAGTCTTGGTTTTCTGCCCAATGATACACTAGAGGTCTTGGCTGTATGAATGTGTATGTTCTTGAGACATCAGAGGTTAAGAGAAATAGAAGTCAGCACTACATTTAGAGGAGGTTTTCCTTCCTTTCAAAAATGCTGATGTAATATGATTTCCATTTGTTACCGTGTCAGTCAGTATGTATAGGCTATGTCTAGTCTACTTTGACTGGTAGGTCTGAAGGAGACCTCATAGACAGAAGCTGCCAAGGTTCAGCTCCTCAAATTTGCATTGAGTTGAATTTGATGGATCAGTAATCTCACCTGTTTTTGTAAATAGTGACACCGGGACCCCTCTAGAAGCATCTTTGAGCTAACATGTGCCTGACCTGTCAATGGGCGGGTCACCTTTGTAGATGGAGCAGATGGCATAGATAGAATAGATGGAGGCTGCTGGGGCAGCCCTTTGGTGTTTTGTTCCTACCTGAGTAGATGGTTTGGGAAATAGTTCCCACAGAACCTGTCCAACAGAAGACTGCCATTTCTGCATGAATTTATCTTATGGATCCAGTGGCAATATTCACATAAAGTGTTCATTCTATTTGTGTGTGTATGGTAGAGGACACTGCTTTTAAGACAAGAAGAAAAAGTGGTGAATGGACAGAGAGAGTAGGCAATCCTTGCCATCTGACATCAGAGAGGGAGCTGAATACTTCCAGAATTCTCATCTGTTGACAATTCAAGAGTATTTTACTATCTTTAAAAAAGATCATGTAAAAGATCTCTTCTCAACATGCCTCTGAAAACAGGAGAAAACTTGCAAATAGTTTTCTTGGCTGTTCTAGTTCTGCTTCTTTATTTCTTTGCTTGAAAGACATATCCACCAATTTCTTTTCTGTTCTACATCCTGTGCCACTTCTGTCCCCATCCGTCACTCACATAACTGCATGTGACTAAACATCTTTGGTTCTCTTTGATCCAGCTTTTTAAACCACAGAAATGCTGGGTGAAAGGGACCTCTCAAGGTTATCCAGTCTAATCTCTTGCTCAGTTTCTCCTTAAACAATATTTATATAACAACCTTAAGATCATCAATCTTCTTTACCAAGTGACAGCATCTGATGCTTCATAATTCCTCTTCTTCATCTCCTCTGCCTATCTGTAGATATGCTAGGCTGCCAAGCCTTTCAGCTGACCACTTCCATTCTGTTCTCTCCCTCTGTCCCTCTATTCCTCCTCACTGAGTTGTCCAACTTTTTGTCAGTTTGAAAGACTTAACTCCTCCTGTCTGTTTCCTCTACAAGTTAGTATGTCCTTTTGTCTTTATACAGAGCATTTAAAAAAAAAACACCCGAGCATAGAACTGTTGGGAACACCTGAAAGAAGAGGGAAGAAGCACCCCTGAAGATAGGAAGCGCTACTTTGTTTGCCTTAATGCTGGAACACTCTACCATAGAAAGTCATCATCTCCTGAGCCATTCAGTACCTATTCTTCCAGTAGCATATACCAAGATAGCAACTGTGCTGTCTGCTGACTATGGTAAAAATAGAGTAAGAAAGCTTGCTTGTTCTTTTTACCCATCTCAGATAACAGGATAGCCATACCATGAGTTTTTCTTGTCTTGAAATGGCTACCTTTTCACTCTGCTGAGGAAGTTAAAGCTTTGGAGATCATATTGGGGCATGTGTGAGGCAGAGTGCCACAAGAATAAACACACTTGTTGCAGCTGACACTCCTGCTGAGTTATTGATTCTGGACATGCACTGTGAAGACTGGACTTTGAAGTACAGCAGACATGGTGAAAGGTGGACTGGGGAAGGGTGTGCTAAGATGGTCGGCCTGGGGAAAAAGACCAAAGCAAAAAGGACTGTGGAGTCTCCTCTGCCAAGGAGCTGTGGTGTTCTGGGCTTCCAGACAAAGTATGATGGATAAGACAGAAGCAGAAACATTGATTAGAATGACTGTTCTTGCTTTTTGGACAATTAGCCAAATAATTATGCCACTTATTTATTATAATAGCTTGCAGTTAATGGATGTTATGCAAGGGAATTAATGAATCTAAATTATTTTAGAAACACCCTGAATATGCTATCTTTTAAAATAATAATGCAGAACGTTGCTGTAGGATGTTTAAATAAGTTGCAGATTGCTGACCACTGTTCAAAAGCCATACTTGCTTCTCAGAAAGCCAAACATGCATTAAGGAAACATATCTCTTGCCATGGAGCTGGAAGCAGAAGCCTGCAGCTGCTGTGTGCACTACCAAAGTAGGGATACTCTTCAACTCTGTAGCAAGCAGTGCACATTGGCCAGGGACCTGCTAATGCTTTGTTTTCATCAACAGCAGGGCAATATGTTGCCTGCCTCAGCCCTGGCTTGGCTTGTGTCCTGCCTCTTTGTCAGATGTAGATGGTGCCTCTGTCTACAGGCTGTGGCAGGCCTATTTATGATCTGCTCAACATAGACTGTCAGAGGCAGTTAAGATACCTTCACCCAAGGAAACCCTACTTGTTATCCCCTTGTTATAAAACAAAGGTCATCTGAACTGAAAATTCCTCTGTTGCTGCCTGAAGCAGGGATGAGTTCTGCATAACTGTCTGCTGAAGTAGTGTAGGGGCCATGGGAGTGGGGAGGGAGCAGAAGCTGGAAGCTGCAGCTATCACCAAAGCACAGATGATAGTGACAACTGAATTTGCATGTATAAATCAAGCAGCAGAGCTCTCCAACCCTCAGCTCAGGTCTCAGCTATCTATCTGATCCAAGTCTCCACTTGGTGCAGTGTAGCTGTGTGACCTCGCATAATTTCACTAATTGCCATTAAGTTGTGAGAAAGTCCATAAGTTAAAAGACACACAAGATAAGGGAAAGGGACAGTCAGCAGGTCCAAGGATTCAAAAGGAGAAATACAGCCTTGACAAAGGTATAAAACAAAGGAAAAAAGCATGGAAGAAGAAGATGGCAATTTGGCAATGTCAAGCATTAGCCTGTTCTCATGCAGCAACACAGTAAACGCTTTTCGCACCCACTGTGCTATAAGGGAAGCAGCAGCTGCTTCATTAGGGTGATGAATGTACTGATGTTAGCCCATGCTGGATGGCCAGCAGCAGATCTTCTTCAGCAGCTGCTTCATTCCCCTACCTCACTGCCCAGCCTGCATGGGTTGTATTTTGCAATAAAATTAATTCCTTTCTCCAGCCCCCTGTTCATGCTGACACAGCACAGAGAAACAAGTGGTCTGGTGGTGGCTGCCACACTGCTCTTTTCAGATACCCACAGCCTGCATTAAGGGCTACCTACTGTAGCTTTATGGAGCCAAAGTTGCTCTCAGCAGGGATACAGCTTCAGCATGGTGGTTGTACAACCTCTGTGCCCCAGCCAAGACCTTAACTGGGATCTGTGAATCCTAACTCCAACAGCTATGCTAGTACTCAAACTATGCTTCCCAGCCAACGAGTGATTTGCACCAATTCATATGGAGCAGCCTGGCTCCTGGGCATATGTATGCCTAAACCTGCAATATTTAATACCTCCTTTAATTGCCTTTATATCAAAAGGGCAAGATTGAGTGCACCTTTATTCATGTCTTGGTTTTGTGACGCCATGCTATAGTTTTTAAGAAGGACAAGCTGTTGTGTTCTACAAGGCAGCACCTACTGAATGAGATGAACTAGCCAGGTACTTAAGTATCTGTGTTTGCCTAATGGTGGCTAACCACTAATGGCCTGAAACATGTGTAAATCTGACAAATGTAATGAAATAAAGATAATTATACCTTCTGTACCAGGCATTTTTAGAACATGAACAATGTGTCTTCAGGAAGAATAAAGCTTCATTGAACCTACAGGGGAAATAATAGCACCCAGTATTCATGGAGCTGTAATTGTTTACAGATCTCTTCTGGTTGTGAAATTATCTATACTGAAGAAACTGGATGTACTCTAAACCAAAGACTGAAGGAACATAAAACATGTAATATTGTAGTTACAAGGCACATAAAATCTTATTTGATCGGTGATAAATATTTGTGCCTGAGCAATTTTACTATTTATGAACTACTTCCCCTGGCAGATGGTTAAGGAATACAAGGACACCCGATTTTTCAGTTTTAAAGTCTAGCACCTCCCAAGACCTATGAAAAGGGTGTAATATACCTGTTCTCAAAAGCGTCCAATTAGTTGTTTAGTTTTGTATTGAGAATATTCTTATTTTGATTAAAACTGCTATCAATGCATAAAAAATAATCTCTTGGGCTGCATGAATAAAGGCAGAATGGGTCCCTAAAGTGATGCTGTTTTGAAACTGAAACTGTATATTAAATGAAACTCCCTATGGGGGATGGGGAGCCCACTATTTAATGGAAACACAGATAGTGCATTCAGCTGCAGTACAACACTTTTGGAAATTGTCTATGGGACTTGGAAGAGGCTGTGTTGTATATCTAAAAATTGTTTACCTAAAAATGCAAACATGTACTTTATGAGATAGAATCATAGAATCATAGGGGTTGGAAGGGACCTCTGGAGATCATCTAGTCCAACCCCCCTGCCAGAGCAGGATCGCCTAGCGTAGGTCACACAGGAACATGTCCAGATGGGCTTTGAAAGTCTCCAGAGAAGGAGACTCCACAACCTCTCTGGGCAGCCTGTTCCAGTGCTCTGCCAGCCTCAAAGTAAAGAAGTTCCTCCTCATGTTTAAGTGGAACTTCCTATATTGAAGCTTGTGCCCATTATCTCTTGTCCTGTTACCAGGCCCCACCAAAAAAAGACTGGCCCCATCTCCCCAACAGCCACCCCTCAAGTATTTGTACACGTTAATGAGATTCCCTCTCAGTCTTCTCCAGACTAAAAGGTCCCAAGTCCTTCAGCCTCTCCTTATAGGGGAGATGTTCCATTCCTCTAATGATTTTTGTAGCCCTTCTCTGGACTCTCTCCAGTAGCTCCCTGTCCCTCTTGAACTGGGGAGCCCAGAACTGCACACAATATTCTTAGTTGTGGCCTTACTAGGGCAGAGTAGAGGGGGAGGAGAACCTCCCTCGACCTGCTTTCCACACTTCTCTTGATACACCCCAGGATGCCATTGGCCTTCTTGGCCACAAGGGCACACTGCTTGCTCATGGTCAGCCTGTTTTCCACCAGGACTCCCAGGTCTTTTTCCTCAGAGCTGCTCTCCAGCAGGTCAGCCCCTAACCTGTACTGCTGCTGGGGGTTATTCCTCCCTAGGTGCATGACCCTACACTTGCCCTTGTTAAACTTCATGAGGTTCCTCTCTGCCCAGCTCGCCAGCCTGTCCAGATCTCGCTGGATGGCAGCACAGCCTTCTGGCGTGTCAGCCACTCCTCCTAGTTTTGTGTCATCAGCAAACTTGCTGATGGTACACTCTATCCCTTCATCCAAGTTGTTGATGAATATATTGAACAGGACTGGACCCAGCACTGACCCCTGAGGAACACCACTGGTCACAGGCCTCCAGCTAGACTCTGTGCCACTGATCACAACCCTCTGAGCTCTGTCCTTCAGCCAATTTTCAATCCACCCCACTGTCCATTCATCTAACTCACTTCCTAAGCTTATCTATGAGGGTGCTATGGGAGACGGTGTCAAAAGCCTTGCTGAAGTCAAAGTAGATGACGTCCACTGCTCTCCCTTCATCTACCCAGCCAGTCATGCTCTTGTAGAAGGCTATCAGGTTAGTCAGACATGACTTCCCCTTAATGAATCCATGCTGGCTACTTCTGATAACCCTCCTTTCCTCCATATGTTTTGAGATGTTCCCCAGAATGAGCTGGTCCAACATCTTTCCAGGGATAGAGGTGAGGCTGACTGGCCTGTAGTTTCCTGGGTCGTCCTTCATGACCTTTTTGAAGATTGGAGTGACATTGGCTTTCCTCCAGTCTTCAGGCACCTCTCATGTTCTCCAGAACCTTTCAAAGGTGATGTTGAGTGGTTTAGCAATGACTTCTGCCAGTTCTCTCAGCACTTGTGGGTGCATCCCATCAGGACCCATGGACTTGTCGATATTCAGTTTAATTGGTCTCTAACTTGATCTTCCTCAACAAAGGGAAAGTCTTCCTTCCTCTGGACTTTGTTACCTTTGAATTCTGGGGCTCCTGAGGGATGGCTTGAGTAGTAAAAAATGAAGCAATAAATGCGTTCAGCAACTCCGCCTTCTCTGCATCCTCCGTCACCACGACACCAGCCTCATTCAACAGCAGGCCCACATTCTCCCTGGTTTTCCTTTTGCCACCAATATACTTGAAGAAACTCCTCCTGTTGGCCTTGATTTCCCTTGCCAGGTTTAACTCCGAGGAGGCCCTGGTTTCCTCATTTCATCCCTACATACGCTGACAGCATTCTCGTAGTCTTCCCAAGTGGTCAGTCCCTTCTTCCATGAAATGTAGACTTCCTTCTTCCACTTGAGCTTTTTCAGAAGCTCTCTGCTCAGCCAAGCAGGTGTCTTATTTCCCTTGCCTGATTTCTTGCTCTTAGGGATACACCGATCCTGAGCGTAGAGGAAGAGGTCCTTGAATAGCAGCCAGCTCTCATTGAGCTCCCCCTGCCTTCCAGAGCCCTGGCCCATGGGACTTCTCTGAGAAGCTTCTTAAAGAGGTCAAAATTAGCCCTCCTAAAGCCCAAGGTTGCAGTCTTACTTGTTGTTTTGTACCTAGTACCCATAATCCTGAACTCTATCTTCTCATGATCACTGCAACCAAGGCTGCCCCCAACCTTAACGTCCTCCACTA
>JAVFHW010067879.1:0-42173 GCA_032159205.1 Eurystomus glaucurus suahelicus | reverse complement strand
TACATAGGCGGGAGGAGTAACGCTGCCTCACACCAGGTAGCGGGAGATGTCCTTGCCCCACGCTCTGTTTTGGTATCCTAATTGCCTTCGACCTAGTGATTGACGCTTGTAACCTGCATGGCCTGGCACTGTGTTGTTCCAGGACGGGTTTGACATGTGCCAGTGCTGCTGCAGAAAGAAGCCCCCGACCTGCTGCTGCCGTTCCTGACCTCCTCCTGGGTGGCAGCCTGAAGGCACAGGACGAGGGCAGCAGGGAGGTGAAAGGGTGGGGAGAGATTTCTGTCAGCAGCAGGGCTCGCCTGTGCTGTTGGTGGGCTGCGGGCCTGGCCTCTCCAGGGGAGGTGGTTCTGCAGTGGAATGCTTGGTTTTGCCAGGAAATGTTTTTGTTTTGTTGTAGTGTGAGGCTGCTGCACTTTTTTGGTTTTGGGTGGTTTTTTTTTTCTCCCTCTGAATGCATGCTTCAACCTTTACTTACTCTGCTACTTCCAACAAAGATAGGAGCTGTGAGTGTGGACCAGAGAAAGGCAAAATTTGTAGCTGTGATGAGCTGTTAAAGGAACTTGTTCTGCAGACCTGAAAAAAGATTCTGCCTACCTGCAGTGAGGTTTTGCTCTTTTTTTTGTGGAGCTGCACATAGCCAGAAGAGTCACTTTGGGGGCCTAGGTTATGTGATGTCTTGCAGAGAAAGACCAAGAGATTTTGTGGAAAGCACTGAAGAGTCCACTCGTGTCACCTGAAGGTGACAAGCCTGAGAATAATTGAGACCAGATCTTTATACAGTGCTTTTCAGCTTTTACTCAGCCTATATTTATACGCTTCTCTCTGTATAACAGGTCTCACAGAAGAACAGGTTAAGACTTAGGTAATAGACAAATGAAGATACTTTGGCAATAAGAAAACTTCTAAAAAGCACTGCCTAGAGCAAAAATTGCTTGTCATAAGCATGGGTACAGTGACCTTTGTAATTCTAGTATTAGGTTGCTTAAAAATGGTTTCTTAACAGAGAAAACCATGCTTGGATGTTTTATTTCACAGTAGTTTCAATAAGTAGATTACATTTTAAACAAGATACAGGGAAGCCATGTTAACTTCAGATTAGTTCTTGTTTTGGTTTTATGTAGCAGCTAGGCTGTACTGCTAATAGCTTTGTTTGTGAGCATTGATTTTTTTGATTGGATGCTGGTGAACTAGGAATTTGTCTAAAAGAGCTAGGAAATGATCTGGATCACTATTTTCTTCTAAAGTGGGATGTCTTTTCACATATACAGGCATCTAAAAATACAGTAGTTTCTTTTCACTTTAGGCAAATCCCGTGTGAAGTACTGTACCAGTCTGTCATGCAGCATTGCCATTGTCTATGCAATTAAAGCTATATTTAATATATATTTTTTTAAATTAAGATTACTTTTGATTCTTAATAATTCAGTCCTTGCTTGTCAGTTGAGAATACGGGCACATAACAACATGGTCTTGGGTTTGTGCACTTCTCAGTTGTGTGGCTTTTTCAAAACAAAAAAAAAGTTTTCTTGGACTTGGTTTACATCTGCCAGTGAACGTATATGCACCTCATGGGTAATACCCTCCATTGCAGGGACTGTTAGGAGTCTTAAGGAAAATTCCAGCTTGTTGGTATGTTTCAAAACAGTCTAAACAAGTCTGATTTCTTGTTGTGTTCCCAGTTTTTGTCTTTTGAGTGCTAGCTTTGAATGTTTTGGTGAGCTGCAGAGAGATTCTATTTCACTCTAAGGAACTTTTTTCTGACTATCTTTTTATTATTCAATTCTCAGTTTCTTTTGAAATGAAAAAAAGTGTTATTATAATTGATTTCAATAACTTTTGACTGGTACAGGGGATAATATCTCTGTATATCATTTGTTGAAACAAATAATTAATAATATATAACACACTAAGAATCTAAACCAGAGAAAGGTGCAAGAATCTTGCTTTTATATGTGAGGCAAAGGCGACAGTCACGGTTAAATTTTGTTCTTTCTCAAATCTTAAAGACTAACTTTAACCAGGGAAGTATCTTATTCACTTAGAATGTAGTTAATTAACTTGAAACATCCCCTCCTTCTTTGAAAGTTACAGGAAGACATTAAACTTCCAGCCTTATAAATGTGTTTTTCTATCGCAACCACAAACTGAGCAGCAGGCAGCTTTCACTGATGGTTCTGTTGAGAGCAATACCAAAGAGTAAGCATGGGGATTTTTTTTTCCGTGCTGACTGGAGGTTTAGTCTACAGTTTATCTGTTTACTTTTATGTTTTGAATTTACCTGAGACTTCAAACTCCTGTGGGAAATAGGATTTTATTTTGAACCTTTAGAGTGTTTGTACTGATTTGATGCATTTCTCTTAATGCAGTTCATTTTTGTGTAGCTTTTTCTCTGAATTGTTATCCAGAAGACAAACTGACTCGCTTTTTTACTTTTTTTTTTTTTTTCCTGAACTAGGTTTGGGCAGAGCATATGCTCTGGCTTTTGCTGAAAGAGGAGCTTCAGTAGTTGGTAAGTTTTACGTTAACTAACTTGATCTAGACAATAACCTTTGCCTTTTCGCATAGCTCACATTCAACAGTCCATGCCCTTTTAGACAGTAACCTTTGTTATTTAATGGTTTTCTGTCTTATCTTTTGCTATTTAAATTTTGCTTCTAAGCTTTATTTTCTTATGAAACAAGTTGCCCAAGTTTGTTCAAGGGCTTATCTTTACTGGAAAGCCAATCTGAATCAGATTATTTCCTGGACTTGACATAGTATGCACTATGACCGTGCATACTGGTCTTTACCTTGAGTTGTGATCAGAGAGGTTGTTGTTTTATGAGAATACTGTTCAGAAACTTCTAATATGACTGTTTGAAAATGTGTTACTGTCTAGTACCTTCTCCCAGGAAAGAAGTTATTGGAATGTAACAGTTACCAGTAGCCCCGAGAAAGCACCCTGTGTGGTCTCTTTCTGCAGCACATCACACAGAAGAGTCATCTGGTGTGCCATATAACTCAGTAAAGGATTTCTCCTAGTTTTGTAGTCATTTGGTTGAACCTTCTGCAGGGAATATTTAGTTGTGCAAAATGCTGTATCATAAACTAATTCTGAAGGTTAAGTTACGTTCTTGTGCACTCTCTGGCAGTTGGCATTGCCGTTTGACTGCCTATGAATGAATTTATACAGGTATCATTGACAAGTTCGAAGTTGAATGTTTAAACAGATCACGGACAAGAACTTGCTCACTGATTTTTGTAGTAGCTTTCTAATAAAAACCCCAGTCTCAGTTCACAAAATTTCATTTAAAATGTTTGGTTTTACTTTTCTGATTAAATTTGAGAAGTCTTGTGTGTAGACAACTTCAGAAAAATCTGGGTATTTTGTTCTGGTAGTTGCTACCTTTGATACTTAAGTTATCTACTAGAAACATGCATACTTAATTTCAAGTTCTTATGTAACAAAAAATAGGTCATTGAAGCATCCCAGATGCTTAATTGTATTGACTCTGTGTAGCTAGTGGCATTCTGACTTTCCAGAATGATCTACAGAAAATGTGTTGTATTACATGAGCACAGGTAATACTTCTTAATCTCATGGCTTTATTGCACAATAGCTAAATCAGTAAGGGAAAGTTTGTTTTTTTTTCCTTTGGAAACTGCATCTCACTTCACCTCATTTTATAGTAGAGCTTTGCAATTACCTCTGCATGCTTGTGTTTGTTTTACTCTTGTTCTCTTATGATTCTGACTTCAAAGAGTTGAAGTTACTTGTGTGAAGGTTTTAATTTTTTTAACTGAAGCAGATGTGAGCCTCATGTCTCTTTAAAACAAATTTCCTTTTTTAAGTTGTGTAAGTGAAGGTGCATTGAAAGAACAGAGATCAGATACTCTTGGTGGAATATCAGTGGGTCCCAGCATAGAAGCTTTTTCTGAACATTCCCACGTTGCTCTCTGTGTACAAACTTCTGTTGAGTGAGTTGCTTTTGGTGTGGTTAGACTCAGCAGTGCAAACCAAGTGGTAATGTCTCTTTGCTTGTCACCTGAAGGCTGCCTCCTACTACCTTTTGTGTTGTGCTTTGTCTGTTTTATGCTTTTCATCAGAAAAAGTTAAAGCAGGAAGAAGGGAGTGCTTTGCTTTTTGTCTTGCAACCTGTGTTAAGACCAGAACCTACTGTTTCTTACTTTCTTTTCAGTCTACCTGAGGGCTCTTCTTGTTTTGCTGCTTTAGTTTAAAGTCATGCTTTTGAGGCATCTTTCATGATTCCTATTTATTTGTATTTTTGTTTGTGTCATGGGATGGTATTGAAGTGCATGAGTAGAGTTCTTTTGAAAACCAGACTGGAAGATGTGGTTTGAGAGTGCACCTTAGTTGTTGCAAATGTGTGTTTGCTTTGTGGCACCAGACTACAACAAGAACTAACCTGGTTTATTTTTTAGAAACATGTACTGTAGATCAGCTCCTCACCACCAACGGTTTCACTCTACAGGTTTGCTTCTACTTGGTAGTAATGCACTCATAGCCTTAGACGAATTCTTCTCTATGGTTCAGACTATAACCATGCTCTGTCACAACTGCTACAACACCTTCCTACTGGATATTTTCAATTAGAAACTATATGATGTAAAACTTGAGCTTAAAATAATTTTATTTATTTTTAGTTGTCACGCTCATGAAATTATTGTATCATTTTCAAGGCCCTAGAATAGCTCTGTTCTTTATTGTGTACTCATTTTTGCTTCAACTCTGTTAGTGCTTGCACTCAGCCTAAGGTGCTTTGCTTTCTCTGGAAATGTCCCCAGATATTTCATTAAGCTTTTGTTGGCAAATTACCATCAAAGTGAAGGATAAACATATATGAGCATGTCTTTGGTAAAGACTTGTAATGTCTTAACAAGATTACCTAAATGTTTTTATCTAAATGTTTACGACAAGGTTGTCCACTCTTCTTTCTCAGGACAGATTACAAACACTAGTGCTTTTCCTGACTCGCTTTTCTTTAATGTTGTATTGAAGACCTTTGGTGTTGCGGACAGCATCTGCCCGTGTTGTCTGTTCTAATGCTTCACTACACTTGGAAATTTTCCGTAATGCCTCACTGGAGTTGTGTTAGCTGCATGGACAAACTGTTAGATATTGATCTGTTTAGCTTGGAAATTTTGTCTCCTTTCTTTTTTGCATCAGTCTGTTAATGTACTTGACCATATCATCATGTTCTGTCTAATTCTTCCTGCTTCAGGCTAAGTGGTTCTTAGTTTTGGTTTGTTTGGGTTTTTTTCCTGTTCTTTACACAGCTTGCTTCTGGGCTTTGGCATTTTCATTTACTCACAGATTTTCTGTGGTATTTCTACATTTCTCCTGAAGTGCTACACACAAAGTTGAATACTAGATTCCAGATGTGACTTTCTTTGTCTGAGTAATAGCTTGCAGAACACATGGCAAAATCATTTTCTATGTTCCTCTTTACATAGAGAGTTTGAAAAAAAAAAAAAGAAAAAAAAGCGGTGGGGGACACAATATGGGTTTATTTCCTTTTCAAGACCATCAAGAATGTCTTGCGTATTTTGTGGATTTCACTATGACTGGCTTCTTGAGGACTTTGGATAGTTAGAAGGCACAAAGTTGGAGCTCACGATAGCAAAAGACTGTATAAGATACCAGTGTTGCATGCAAATCCACAGTCAGTTCTGGTTTACTTAGAATTTCATTCTGTGAAACTGTGGGTCTTGCAAGTACAGCAGTACAGCAAACAGTGGTGGCAATACAGTGCAGCTGCCATTATTGATGCGGGCCTCAGTACAGAGACCAGCCTGGAAACAAAGCAGCTCTCTGTGTCAGGTGGCCCTCTTATCCCACAGGAGCATGATCTGATGTTCCAGAGCAGGCTCTTCTCCCTTTGTTCAGACCACTTGATCTATACTATGGTGAAGTTTACATTTTAGCTACCCTATTAAACAGGAACAAAGTCTTCTCAATCTTGTTTACAGTTCATGCAGTAGCTGTAGCAGTTTGTCAAGAGACCAGAATTAATCACCTATGATTGGTATGTAATCTTGATATTAATCTCTAAACTACAGTAACACGGTTAGAGAGGTAGCCTGGGCAGGGAAAGGAAATTGTGTGCGTAGTGGAGAGAAGAAAAAAAAATTCTGTTTCCCTTGTTATTTTTTAAAAAATGATACTGTATGTTACACTACTTTTTGAATAAGAATGTGACCTACTGTTCTCTCTAATAACTGAGATCCTCAGTAGGATCCAGATGCAGCAGGTTTTACTAATACTCCTTATAATTCCAGCATGCTGATGAGATGAGGAGAGACAACAAAGTCCAAGTGTTAACAATGAGAAATTTGTTTCTTTGTGATGCACAGTGAATGATCTTGGAGGTGACTTCAAGGGATATGGCAAGAGCTCCTCAGCTGCTGACAAAGTTGTCAATGAAATCAGAGCAAAAGGAGGGAAAGCAGTACCCAATTATGGTATGTTACATTTCCAGACTAGTGTAATGCTTTTTCTATAGGAGTAATGGGCCCATTGGTTGAAAAGTTGATACTGCTTAATAAAGGACTACTGCCAGCTTGCCAATGCCATATAAATTAAATAAGTGTAATGTGGAGGAGGCAGATGCTAAAAACAAGTCCATAAATTGCTTTTTAAATTAATACTCATCTAGTAATGTCCTTTTCTTTCATATGCTTTCTTAAGATTGAAATACGTAGAAGCTGTCCATCTGCAGCTGTCAGAGGCAGAGTGGAAGCGGGTGGTTATTTGTTTTCCTTCTTGTTTTCCTCACAATGGCAAACATTATGCTGTTTAGATTTACTGTATTGGATTTGCTTTAGGCCACAGGCAAATAGTGGCTGAATTTGAATGAATTTTTTATGTTAAGGTTATACACAATTTATTTTTCTTAGCTTCATGGAATTAGTTATTAATATCCTAGAACTGCAGTGTATCCACTTCATTTTACTTGAAAATTTATATTTTTTTTTCTTACAGATTCAGTGGAGGATGGTGAAAAACTTGTGAAGACAGCACTTGAGGCTTTTGGGAGGATAGGTACGATTGCTTAATTCATGTTGTAACTTGTTTGCAAGTGCAGAGCCATTATAAACTGCAGTTGACAAGTACACAGTGTGACAACAGCAGAACTCAGCAACTCTTGATGCTCTTAGTGAAACCTAAATCAGGGGGTTTCCACTTTAAATCTAAACAGGCAACTTTTCTGTCTTTTTTGGTACTTTTTAGCAGAAGTTTAAAGCTCATTGTATGATTCTTGTTTTCCTGCCTGTCAGAATTTTGGTACTTCATGAATGGTTAACAATTTCTGTCTCAAAGCACATAGGTCATCAAGTATTATAACTAGCTGCATAAAATTAAGATAAATAATGTTGCTGAAGAGTCAGAGATTCCATCATATTTTGGAGGCCCTTTTGCCTGTGTGAAGATGAAAATGCACGAATGCAAATAAAATAAAAAAAGCTTGAGATACGTTATTTAACAAGTAATGTTCCTCTTTTCCTTATGACTACCGCTGTTTAATTGTGAAGTTTATGTGATTTTAACTCAAGGTTAAATGGCTAAAAGTAGACATGATCAAAGCCAGCAGGAAACAAATTAACTATTTGACAAAAAATTATGATCCAGGTTGTTTTAGTGGCTTTGTGACTGGTTCTTCCAGTTATCATTTGGGCTTACTGCAGCAAAGATGGTGGAACAAACTGCATAATCAGGAGCACTCTGGAAGTCAAAGCAAGCTATAAAACTTTGCAGGATGGCTGCTTCCGGCAGGTATTGTGTTCCTAGGTAGCCAGCACCTCTCATCTATACCTCCCTGTCAGGCTTTGTTCCACTGGGAGGCTGAGACATGCCTGAACTGAAGTTGTCTTAATTATTGTCCAATAGTGGAGATCCACTACTCAGGACAAGCAGCTATAGCATAGTAATATGAGGTATATATGTGGTGTTCTAGTCTATATATATTTTTAGAAATGGGAGAAAAGTAGAAACAAACTTGTATTTTAAGGTGTACTCACCTTGTTGTTTCTTTTTTTTTTTTTCCAGATATTGTTATAAACAATGCTGGGTGCGTAAACCTGAAGTTTTTTTCCTATGGACTGTCACTTTTGTGTAAACACTTGTTCACCTTTTGTTTGTTGTCTTTTCTTTTGTTCTCCTAATAATGTATGTTAGGATCCTAAGAGACCGTTCATTTGTTCGGATAAGTGATGAAGATTGGGGTGAGTTCGTAAAATTTACAGTGTACTTTCTGTGTGAAAGATGAAAAGTACAACTCTCCTATTGGTACAAAGGAGAAGAGAAGGCAGGGAATGCTGTCTGTGCCAGATCAGAGGATTAACTTTTGCCCTGCACGCTTAGTGGTAAGCTGCTTGTCTTCAGCTGCCTTGTGTTCAGCTTGCAAACCAGATCCATGCTGCAAAGTATGGTAGGTGTGTGGGGTTCCAAAGAGGAAGAAAGGCTGTAGCTGCCACTCCTAGTTGCTGAGTGGAAAACGAAAAAAGAACCATGTGAAACACACACAGTAGTTCTTGTGAGCAGAACACATTCCCAGCACCAGCACTGACCAGCTGCATACTAAACAGACCAGAACTAACAACAGAGGAAAGAAAGCTGATGTGCCAAGGGGCAGAAGAACTGGGGGAACCTTCAGTAAGTTGTTAGGTGGTGATAAGCTAGTTGGGCAGACTTTTGCAAAGATGGTGTAGCTTCTGTAGTCCTTGCTTGACTGTCCTTAAGTACAGGAATTTTGAATGTAAGTTCTGTACAGGGGAGCCATATCCAAGAGTCGGAAGAGATGTTCAGTATATGTTCAAGCAAGCACTTCAAAATGAGGTAGAAAAAAAGATTTAAAGAAAAAAAAGCCCACTGCTTTTTTTAGTAACAGTTTTTGAGTGTGAAGAGTGTGCAGTTTTTGTCATGAAGAAGAAACAAACGGTGTATTTCAAGTCAGGAGACAAAATTCTGGAATTGTTAAACCAACATTCATTTGTTCCTAGATATAATTCATAGAATTCATTTGAGGGGGTCATTCCTGGTCACCCGAGCTGCATGGAATCATATGAAAAATCAGAAATTTGGCAGGTAAAAATTTGTCTCTTTTTTTTTTTCACTTTTCAGTAGTGTATGACAGACTGATGCATGTCCTGACAGTGAAGGAGGAGTTTTGCCTCCTTTCGCTGTCACTGGGATGAAACAAAATCAATCCAAATGTGTAAGCCCTTATCCTTTCAGTTCTACCCACCTCTCCACCTCCCCAGCCAAATATTTAAAGTTTTTTTCCAATATAGATGCAAATATTCCAGGAAGGAGCTGTAGGGTTATAGAAACTCCATTTCTTTTTGTGAGGATTGGTGAGAAATGTTATTGTATGTTACTGCAAGTCCGAGGGATTCTTCTCCTGCAACTTCCTACTCAAAAAACAGGTGCATGCAATTCTGCTTGTGGGTCTTGTTTTTTCTTGTTTGAGGTTGTTTATTTTGGATTTTTTTTTTTTTTTTTCTGCTTTGGACAAATGTACTCGTCTTAGAAGTTGTGGGACTGCTCTTAGTCTATTTTGGTATGTTAACTGAAAGAGTGCAGTGAATTCAGGCCTTTAAGTTTTTCCCACTTGTGTTGTTTTTCCTTATCACTGATGTGATTATATTAATCTTAACAGTATAACCACATTCTGAAAGCGGTATGAACTTCTTTCTCATTCTGTGACCAAACTGACATTCATTCTCATCTGGGTAATTAAATGATAAGGATAAAGGAAGAGATTGGCAAGCAGAATACATGGCTAAGTCTAGGAGTTGCATCCCTTTAGGAGAACGCTTCCCTTGGCTCCTTTTCTGAATTTGCTCAGATAACCATGGTAGTGAGTGCTTCTGAGTTTATGTATAGATGTGTGCCACCTGAAATATGCCTGCTTTGTATAGATTTTGTAGCTTTTTTTCATATTGATTGTATCAAGCCAGTACTTAGAATCATAGAACCATTATGGTCGGAAAGGACCTCCAGGATCATCAAGTCCAGCCTTCACCCTAACGTCTCTCTAGCCACTAGACCATAGCCTCAGGTGCTACATCTACTCATTTTTTAAACACCTCCAGGGATGGTGAGTCCACCACATCCCTGGGCAGTCTGTTCCAGTGTCAAACCACTCTCACAGTAAAGAATTTCTTCCTAATACCTAATCTAAACCTCCTCTGACACAACTTGAGGCCATTTCCTCTTGTCCTATCATTAGTAATTTGGGAGAAGAGACCAACATCAGCCTCGCTACAACCTCCTTTTAGGTAGTTGTAGAGAGCCATAAGGTCTCCTCTCAGTCTCCTCTTCTCTAGACTAAACAAGCCCAGTTACCTCAGTCGCTCTTCATAAGGCCTGCTTTCCAGACCCCTCATCAGCTTCATTGCCCTTCGCTGGAGCCGCTCCAGCACCTCAATGTCCTTCTTGTACTGTGGTGCCCGAACTGGACGCATGTAACTTGTAACATGTGTCTTTATTAGATTAAAAACACTGGATTATTGTCAGTGGGACAGATAGTAATAAAAATGAAATAGATTTTGACACCAGCTATGCAGTGTATTTACAGTAGAACAGATTCTGATAAGGCTTCTTTTAAAAGTGAAAGTGTAGACCCTTTTCTTTTGAATTCCAATTCAATGGAATTCAGTTCAAAGTTTTCTTGCCTCAAGCCTGCTATGAACTGTACTGGCTTTAGAGCTTTTTTTTGAGAAGTTCAGTCATCTTCCCATCAATAGTGTTACGGGACAGCAAAGGGCAAGACTTTGCTATCTTCTTCCTTCATGTGTTTAATGCACGTTAGGATTCTTTGAATGGGGATTCTGCAAGAATACATCTTCACATATTACCAGTTAGATATTAAGGTGTAGTCACTTTCATTCAAATATTTTTCTTCTGACCACTGAAGCCACTTTTTAGTTACAGGAATAACACCACTCGAAGTGCAGTTAGAACATGACAAGTAAATACTTTTATCTATACTGTATCCGGTTGTCACAGAATATCTGTACTAGTTTTGCAGTATAACTCAGAAAGACTCATGACTTCGTTCGTTTTCTGCTGCTATGAGAATGCTTCAGGATTTGTCAGATGTTTGCTATCAATAAAACATAAAAAAGGCATCCGTTAGCAAGACCAACAAATAATGTTTTGTATTTGCACACTTTTGTGGAATACAGAGCTGGAAAATGTGTTATATACAATAAACAACTTGAAGAAATCATTGAACTTTTTTTTTTTTTTCTCTTTTTATTTCTCGCCACTAAGGATAATTATGACTTCCTCAGCTGCTGGAATATATGGGAACTTCGGTCAGGCAAACTACAGTGCTGCAAAACTTGGTCTTTTGGGTCTTTCAAACACAATTGCAATTGAAGGCCGGAAGTATAATATCCACTGCAACACAATTGCTCCTACTGCTGGATCCAGACTGACCCAGACTGTCATGCCGCAAGGTTAATCTTTTAATGTCTATATGTACTGGTATTTTTCAGTGAATTGAAGCACAGATAACTTTCTTATCTCTTAGAAAACGCAAATCCTTTACACTTCATACACTACTATTTCCCAGTTCCTGCTGTCTTTTTGTCTCTGTCAAGTTACTTTGTGTGTTATAAGGAATTCTGATTCTCTGTTGCAAGATGAGAAGCAATTTTGTAATTCACAAAAACAATTTCATGTGTCAAAGCTCTTTAAATATCAGCTCTTCCAAGGTCCTTCTATGGTAGTGGAAAGGCTTATTTGTTTCATCAGATGTGGAACTGGGTATGTGCATAAGGTGTTTGCCCTTCTTGTAATATTGTCTAATGGAAAAATACTAGGTTTTGCACAACATGACATGTGAGTACTCCTTCATCCCATGATCAGCAGGAGATGATAATGCACTGAGTTGCCTAATATATTTTATTTTTCTTTATTGCAGTTACTAATCTTTTGAATGCTTGAACAGGTTTTAGGAAAACACTGCATTGGGAAGTCAGTATAAAGAACTTTGTAGGAGACAGCAGTGTGTAAAGTGTAAATTTAGGATAAATAGAGTGACTAATTACTTGAGCAAATGACGAGAAGAAACAAAGTATTTGAGGGAAAAAAAAAGTCTCTAAAAGGAAATTGCTCTCAGAAGTCTTCTAGAATCAGCCTATTTAATTTCCCTCCTGTAGTGATGTTTTCTATAGTGACAGGCAGATTTCAACACCAGGGGAATCACTATGTTTTTCAGACTGATATACAAGGTGTTGAAAAGTAATGTATTTTATACACTTTTGCATGGATTGAATGTCTATTTTTGTTTGACTAATTAATACTATACTGTGTATAGTATTGTGGTTTAATTATAAATAATCCAAGTGATGAGGAAATCTAGCTGCTCTGTAGGTTGCTGGCTCCAGGAATTATTGCCCTTACAGAAGAGTCAAATGCAGTAAGCTTGTAGCTGTCAGTTTCTGAAGCGTAAAGTGGAGTTTAGTAGCTGGTATTTCCTGAAGGCATTTACACAGAGTGATAAAAACACCTCCTAATTTTTTCTTAGTCATTTTAAGAGGAGTGAGATCCTTCAGTCTCCCTATAAAATAGTTACAACTCTGCTCATTTATTTCTTGCCTCACTCCCTCCCTCCCTGTCCAGTTTTCAAATACTCTTAAAAGCTTTGGATGCCAGACCTTTAAAAAGATATTCATATGTCTTATCAAATTATCTTTGTTATCTTAGTACTTTCCTGTCTATCTTTAGATGTCTACAATGACCTGTGCTTTAGCATCACCACAGTTATGTATGTTCAACTTTGCCCACTTGCTGTTGCTCTTGCTAGAACTCTAAGTGTAGTTTGCATCTTTTGTTGTCTTTTAAAACTTCTGCCATCTATTTCTTAATTCGTTTAATAGTGGGTTAATTGCATTAGCCTGGTGCTAATTTTTGAGGCTGAATGACGTGGTGTAAAGTGGAATACTTTAGAAAAGTGTAATGCTTTTGTTGTGCACTTACAACATGTCATATTAAATGGAGCTCAGTTTCCTTTCGCCTTTGTGGAATTTCTAAAAATGAACTTCTGTTACTTCAACTTGGCTGTTAAAGAAGTACCTGTAAGGCTAAACTTGCTCAGCTCTTCATCTATCAGGGTGCATATGAAAATGCTTACTGACCTTTAGCTGAGAAACAGCTATGTATCTATTGCCATTGAAAGAACAATATTGTAAAAGCTGGAAAATGAAATTTAAAAAAACCTACTTTTTTCTTTTCAGAGAGCGGATAGAATATATGGCAAGTGTTGCCTGGACAACCATACTCTGCTCCCTGACAATATCTCCATTTTCAGATAGTTTTTTCTTGTGCTAGATGACAATGAAAAATTTAAAATACAATTGGTATATAAATGTAATAGGGCTGATAATTCCCAATGTCTCATTTGGAAATACCGGCACTTACAAATGGGATATTTCTCAAATATTCAGCAGCTGGAATTCTTTTCAGATTGTCATTTCTTTAGAGCTGATAAGCAAATTAGAATGGAAATTGCTTCAGTTACATCCCCATCAGGGTTATGTCTAGGTGCCTTGTCCTTGTTTCAGGCTGCCTGTCAGGTAGAAATTTAGGAAGGTACTTGGCTTTGCAGTCTGCCCATTACAGTGTTCTCAACATTTAGACTGTCCTTCGTCTGTCTGGCTGAGAACCAATGTCGTTGCATTTGGAGGCATACCTGCATCTCATGAGTTGTTCATATTTAATGAATCTTCAAATGTTTGCTTTTTTTTGTTTTTCACTTATCCTTTCTTTAATGGCAGAACACTGTTAGTAAAAATTCTCCATGTCTCTGCTGTTCATCAGAAGGTGTTAGAATACAAATAACTTGATGAAATCATACAATATTTCTATTTTATGATTCCCCTCTCCAATTTGCCCTAGATCTGGTTGATGCTTTCAAACCAGAGTATGTGGCTCCTTTAGTTCTTTGGCTTTGCCACGAGAGCTGTGCGGAGAATGGCAGTCTCTTTGAGGTAATTTTTTAATTTTCCCTTTCTTTCACCCCATTCCTTCTTTTTACCCCTTCTCCTGAAATAAATAATTTGCTTTAGCCTGGGCAGTCTTAACCTTTTTGCTGAAACTGAGTTATCATGTGAGGTACTACATAGCCATCATACGCAGAAGAAATGCTGACCCTGTTGTGCTGTATATGACAAGTATATCAGGCAGTTAGAACCTTGTCAACTTCTGGTTTGTGCTCAAAATACTACTGATTTCATTGCTAAAATTCTTACTATACCCTTTTAAGTTTGAAAAGGTACCAAAGCAACTACTTCAAAAGAAGTTTCTGTTTTCTAAATCATTCAAACATGGAAAGCAATTGGCAGGAAGGATGAATTACTTAGTTATGGAATACATTACAGGTATTGTCATCAAACTGCTAGCTCGTAAATGTAATGGAAGCTATTATCTTGTTCTTGGAGTTTTATGTTGCTCACATTCCAGTGCTTAACTAAACTGCTAAAATACAACCAGCAGTATTTCAGAAATTTTTATTATGTTTTGGTTTTTTTTTTCTGAAGTATAATTTTGTTTCCCTATGTTACCAAAACTTGGCTTTGTGACATATCGTATGCTGATCATTTGCTTTTTTCTTGGCAGGTGGGAGCTGGATGGATTGGAAAATGTAAGTATTTTGTGTTGTGGGATTTATTTTGGGTTTTGAATTGACAAAATGTGCAAGTCATTTTTGCAGTTAACCTCTGCGCAAGACATTTCTGTTTAGGGAGAGAAGATTAGCAAAAGCCTAGGGTTCTGAGGAGGCTGCTTGAGTAAAAGTTCACTACATGTGGGGGAAACTGGTGAGCTCTTGCTGCCTTCCACAATAAGTTCAGTTTTAATACAGCTGAAAATCTGTGGCTTCTCCTCTCTGGCCGAAAGAAAGTACCATTTTCCATCATTATAGTGGCTACTGTTGAAATCTTTAAAATGTAACCAGGTTGTTAATGACGTACCGGTATGGCCTTATTCATAGTCTCTTGCTAATAAAGAGCAAAACCAGCATGACAGACTAAGGGTTAGCTGCAGTCCAGGAAGCCCATATCCTTCCAGAACTGATTTCATATTAGCCTTACCAGTTTCTCCCAAGTTACAGTAGTGAAATACAAATTCTTGGACCATTTGGAGATGCTGGCTACTGATATTAACATTCCTTCACAAATAGCAAGTGGTTTTCACATTTCCCCGGTAGTTTTCCAAGGCTGTTAAGCATTAGTAGCCAAAATCATGTCAGAAGGGAATGTCTGTAGATACATACCAGCTACAACTTTTCAGGAGACAGAATTGTAAAACTGACGTAGTATTTTCAGAGAGCAATCAGTCTGTTGTGGATTTAATTATATTTAAATCCAGTGCTATTCCTTTTCTAAATGTTGGTTAAAAGCCGCACGCCCTTCTAGTCCAGCTTGAAGTTATACTAGTGAGTTAAATTGGACTACTTACAAGCTTTCCTTTCTTGCACTGTCTTGAAAGCAGTGGCCTAGATGAAAGTGATCTAAAGAAACTGAAAGTTGCTTTGTTTGTTACTTGAACTCTCTGGCTCATGTTTCCCAATAGTGCGCTGGGAGAGATCCTTGGGTGCTATTGTCAGAGGGAAGAATCAGCCAATGACACCAGAAGCAGTGCGAGATAAATGGGAGAAGGTCTGTGATTTTGATAATGCCAGCAAACCCAGAAGTATCCAAGGTAAAGGAGACTTTGATAATGTGTATAGTTTGGGCAAACAAAGCTTAAAAGGTGTCGCGATCCGCCCACATGGGGTCACGGGTCCTCCTACAAGGGATGTGGTCCTGCCCACCAGGGCCCCAGACCACTCCCTAAATGGAATCAAGGGCGAGGTATTTCTCTCCAAATCCACAGCCAATTGCAGGAACCAGACACACCCCCCTTATGAAAATATATGTTTATTTATACTAAGTCAAAATCTATTCTATGAAGCACTCTTATATCTTACAATTTATGTTTTATCCAAATATTGCAATACCGTTATCACAGCCTATGGAGTCTATATCTTAGTCTATATCTTAACAATTTAATTAAAAGATTTTTTAATGTTTAATAACCACTAGAGAATTCACCCAGGAAAGGAATAGGAAAACCAAGAGTTTGAGGGGTAGAAATAAGGGTCTTATTAGAGAGAAAGGTCCCTATCGCTATATGGATATGTTGTGAGTGTATGTAAATGCAGAAGATGTCTCAGAGTCGTTCCCTTCTTTGCCTGGAATCAAGCCAGTCTGGTCAGTCTGAATTTTAACAGCTTGTGGCTTTAAAATTCAGCTCTGGCAACTCTGGCTGACGTTTCTCGGAGGGGGGGGGTGGTTCCCTGGCAGCCTTCCCTTTCTTTTCGTTCCCCCCTCCTGTTGTCTCCTTAAGGCAGTTTATAGAAGTTCGTTTGAAAGCAGATAACAGTCAAGGTCACCTGCCTCTTTCAGGAAAGGCAGCTGTTTCTTCTTTGAATTCAGCGAAAATTCCTGACTGGAGTAAAGTCAGGACAGAAACGCCTCTCCCCAGGCGTCTCTGGGCAAGTTTACCCCCTTGTACCCTCCCTGTACAAGCTTCTTGTTCTCGGCTCGTGACTATGCGGGGGGTGTGGGGGTTAGAGAATTGGACTCACGGCTTGCTACGCAGGTAGGAGCAGTTTGTCTAGATTCTCCATATATATCAGACGGTGGAAGAATCGCTGCCAATTCCCGGCTATCAGCCTGGTCCTGGGCCAACTCCCAGCGAGGAGGAGACTTGTTCTCTCTTGGTGGTGGCGCAGGTGGAAAAGAGAGAGAGGCAGGGCTTTCTTCTGCTTTTATACTGTCCATTATCTTCAGATTCTAGAAGAATCCAGGCACTTCTCGGCCGTTCCCGGCAGTCCTAGCAGCCGCAAAGCATCTCTGGGAAAGGGAATTCACTGTCTCAATGAGACATAAGTCTCTGTTCACTACAGAAGGCAATGCTTTCTTTTCAGACGTGCTGAAACTTTACTTTGGAAGTCTATAGAACCAGTGAATTCTTGTGTAAACATCCAACATTTATCATTTACTGTTTCAATACAGTCAGATCTTTTTAAGGAAACTGTTGTGTTCTTGTAGATTTAAGACAGTTTTATCTTTCTTAATAGTTTCTAGGGAGATGACATGACTGTCATTTTATGTATTACAGCCAGACTAATGGTAGTGTTTTGTCTGACTGCACCTACATTCTGGTAGTAGTACTGTAATAGAGAGATTGTATTTTCTTTTCAGTCCTGGAGCCGTGGGTTTTGGTAGACACTTCCATGCCAAAAAGTTCTCTGGTTGAATTGTTTGGTATAACACAGCAAAAGAGTTCTGCCTTTCTGCCTTGTGTTGCTGGGTAACATCACCCCCTTGGCTGGTGACCACGGGGGCTGTCTCTTCCAATGTTTTATTTACTTTCCTTGTTCCTTTCCATTATTTGTTCGTGGGCTTTTTAGCCAAAATGACTCTGTTCTTTCCTGCTGCTGTACTTGCATCTCTTTCATCTTTGAAGCTTTCTGTTTGTTATCTTATATCTCTCATTGTTTAGATCTGTGATTGTCATAGCTCATAGGTGAACCATATGGACTAATTTTCCTAACTGCTTTCCAAGATTTCTCGGGATCTTACCCTTAGTTTGTTAGTGTGAGTTACAAAACAACCATCAGTGATACTATGCACAGTTATTAAGCATGTCGTTATTTAGGTCAAAGATTATTTGTCAAATTAGGAAATGCAAACATTAAGTGTTTGGGGAACAAGAGAAATCCTTATGTACAATGCTAGCTGAATTTCGAAGATACTTAGATACACAGTAAATGTTTAAGCTGTTGGTCCTGAAAACCATGAGGTCACTTTGTTAAAACCTTAGGGATATGTTTTTAGATACCTAAACCAAAACCAGATATAGGACACGCTTTGTCCTTTCCCTCAGATCTTGGTAGAGGAATGTAACTAGCCATATGGCAGTTCTCTTTCACCTTACTGACTGTTTTCAATGATCTTTGGCTTACAGATGTCCCATTTCCAAATGTATGTCTGTTTATAAGTGTTCTCTGTCCTGCTATGGAATGATATTTGTTACAGCATAATTTCAGCTTTATAGCTTCTGATCTGTTCTTCAACCTGTCACACGTACCATGTTTTTTTTAAATGGGTTGCTAGCAGAAAAATGTTGTAGAAAAAAAGTTGTAGGGGAATTTCTTTTGCAAGTTACTTCAGCATTACATGATGTTCATTATATGATGTGTAAATCATTACATGATTTTGGACTTCTAAAGTAAATGTGCTTACAGTACACCATAGCAGGTTTCTACAGTCAGGAAATTTTTAAATTATTTACAATTTAATTTTAAATAGTTAAAAATTGTAAATACTTTAGCTTCTGCTTTGTTATGAACCTAGCCAAAATATAGCATTTTCCTTTCAGTGACATCAAATCATAGATACTGCCAGGATGAATGAAAACTCTTGCATTAAATTGTTGTATCTGAGAATTAGCAGAAGGGTTGAAGAAAATTCTGAAGAAGTTAGCTGAATAGACTTTTCAGTTCTATATTTCAAGTTTTTTTTGTACTGCCAGAGTCTCCACTTTACTGCTTGAAGATACTCAGCTATTAAATAAGGGAAACTAATCGTAGTACTTGCATTAAAAATGAAAAACTACAATACCTCCTATCTGCAAGTTAAAAATCTCCCAGGAGATTTCATTAATAGTGCTGTGAAGAGCAATCATGTACATTCATTATGTATATTTATTTAAAAATCCCAATTAGGTGAGTATTTGCTTGTAGTATAGTAGAAAATCCCATAATCAGAGATGTTAACCTTGTTTCATAGTTTGGGCATACTGATAAGAGCAGTTTGACTTTATTTGCTTTAGATTACAAAACAGTCAGAGTGTCATCTGTTCTGTTTTTGTTTTTTTTCCTCCCTAAGGCCATTTTTCTTACATGAGTTATACATAACTGAATATTTGGATTCACGTTGTACTGGTTTTTCTCGTAGAATTCTTTTTTTTTTTGCAAGCATAGGGGGAAGTCTTTCTCTTAAGGATAAATAAATTAAATTCTCCACATCTAATGTCTGAGTGATCATGCATTTATAGCCCTGCCTAGAAAAGCATTCATTTTATTTTTGACTAGGGCATGTTCATAGTTTTGTAATTTAGCCAGAGTTGTTCTTCTGGAGGTGCTGAACTCTTGAAGACTAAATGGAAGTACTGTCTCATCCTTATGGTATAGTGGTAGTCTGTTAATAAATAAAAATATTAAATTCTTTTTCTTAACACCAGCTTAAGTAAAAAGATCTGAATTTTTCTTTCTTTTTTGACTTTTTATAACAACTTCAGTTTGTAGGCTTAACTTGTTCTCTTGGCACATAAGCTGAATCAAGCTAAAAAACTCATTTGCCTAGCAGAATATGCTTTTCTAGCATATTAATTTTAATTAATAAGAAATAATTAGTTGTTACTTTATTTGGCAGTTGATGTTAATTCAGTAACTCATTGAACTTTCTCAGGTGTCATGATAACGTCCTCAATAAAGCAGTTTTTCTTGGTAGTGACTCTGCATCTTTCTAGAAGAGCAGCTGCTGATTGTGCAGTACAGTCTTTAGCCCAAACTCCTCTCCTTGCCACAAAAGCTCTCTGATACCATCTGTGTAACTGACTAGGCATGCCTTTTTACTTTCCTTTTAATGCCTCAGGTGTCCTAATGTTCTCTGTAGTACTCCCTAAGCTTTCCAGGCTTATTCCTTAATGTACTTGGAGAAGTTCTTGCAGTTCCTCTGTACTCCCACACAGTTTCAGGTATAGTCCTGTTAACTGGTAAAATATATGATTACTTGGACATTCACCGCACAATGTCTTTTTAACAACAAAAAAATCTGAGAACAGATTTTTTTTTTTTTTTTTCTTAAGAAGCTATGCGAAAATTTAGGCATCAGGAAGCTGAAGTGCAAGATGTAGTTTTGCTGGCCTGTATTGTCCTACATTCCATTTATGAGGACTTGATGATCCTAGAGGTCTCTTCCAACCTAAATGATTCTATGATTCTATGAAAGGTAACCATCCGCTTAATGCAACATGAAAATGTCACTGCCTCTGGGGCAGCAGTGAATCTGCAGTGACTTATATTAGAGCTTTTTCCTAATTTGGATGATGATGTTATTTTCTTACTAGTGATTAAACTGAACTAGTAGTTTTAGCTTACTTTATACCACTTCAGAACAAGCTAGAAATCTCTCAAGAAGATAAGCAGGGTATAATCAGAGCCTTAAGGTTAGGGGACACAAACGTCAGTGTACATCAGTGAGTCACTGTTAACTGGGTCCCTGTATACCCTTAGGCAGTAGCATGTGCAGAATAATGTGACTTGGCTTAACTAGTACTAGAATAGAATTGCTCAGGCTGTCATTTGCAGCTGGATCTAGTGAGCTGACATATTTGTCGTGGTAACACAATTTCGTGTTTTGAGATACTGAGGGTTCCTGGGCTCCTGTGCCTGTGTCTAAGCAGAAAGACCAAATTAAATGTGATACAGAAGCTCTGAATGTGTGCGTGTGCATTAGATCAAAGTTTCACACTGCACTGCACATTGGCGTGCTGTCTTCTTGTATTCCCTCTCAGAAAAAGCTAAATCCAGTAGCCCTTTACCTCCATAGTGTACAACTTGTTCTTGTGTCCTACACCAATACTTCCTGTTATGCAAAGGGAGAAACAAAATTGTCTTGTGAGATAGGTGGAAGACAATCATCCCTGCCTCGCAGATTGTGTACTGTATACAGCATTCTGTGGTATGTATTGTGTAGGGTAGTATCTTTAGTTGTTTTATCTAGGAAAAGAACTAATTATGTCTGTCGGATAAGAAGCAATTTCTCTCTCTGTGTCTCAATTTCCTCTTCAGTCATGAAGATATTAGCCAGTTTCAGCTAAATCTAGAATTTTAGATGTCAGTAATCTGCTTTTTACATTCATTTGCATTTTTAATTCTGTCTAGGTATAGAAAACAGCTTATTTTCACTGTCTGACTTATGGCACATTTCAAAAACTTACCTCTGGTATGAAGCAAATGAATACAAAACACATAGAAGGCATGTATGTATGTATACTTTGTGTATACATAAAGAAAAAAATTGGCACAAGAAGAAAACTGTTCAACTTTTAAAATTTTGTTTTTAAAAAGGATTTAAACACTGATGCTGTTTCCTCCATAGTTAAGAAGTATGTTTCATACGCAATGTTTCCTAATTGGAAAGTGAGAGGAATACTTTAAGAAAGAGACAGGTTTTGCCATGACTACTTTCAACCTTTGCCCTTCAGGTTAATCCTTTCCTGCTCTCTACTAATTATTTTCTCTATAATAGCAGACCATGCTGGGATAGTGGACATTGAAGGTTTTAGAGTTCACTGACAGCATAACTTGAAAAGTACCCCAATATCACTATCAAAAATAATTATATTAATGAAAAGGTGTCCTACTGGGTTTGTTTCTGCCAAAATTATACTCTTCAAGCTATTTCTTGAATCTTGGAAGAACCTCATTCAGCTTGTAGAGTTATGTTATTAAAAAGTACAAATTATTATAGTTAAGTCTACTGCTGAAACATAGGTCTCAGACATCCTTGTGTGTTGACTACAGCTCTGTGCTTCCCTTCATATTTCTTTTCAAATAAAACTTTATTTTCAGTACTCAGAATGAATGTAAAATAAAAACTGTTGAAACCATCTTTATCAGCATCCAAACCTCACTTACCAGTGATTTTTGTAATGTTTCATCTTTCTTTTTTTACAATCCCATATTGCATTGTTAGCTCATAACAATGCATTTGATAATGACCTTTGTACTTCTTAATGCAATAATCTAATTTACTCATTATTTGAAGGTGAAACCCTGCCTTATGTGAAAGATTCATATCTGGTCATCTGCTGTGTATTACTTATTACTGTAAATCTAACGCTATACTAATCCAGTTTCTTATGCCAGGCAGCAGAAGAGCAGTGGAGACTGAAATAAATACATTGAGGCATTTCAGTTGTATACTTCTCTGGCACTCCCTGAAAAATGAAAGGAATATGTCAGCACTGGGGTTCTTAACTGGAAAAGTTCTGTAATGTATTAATTCAGGGTGGAAAAAAAGAAATTATTTTTTTTTTCCCCTTTATTAAAAAGAGAAGAAGAAAAAAAAAGCTTTGCTGTCTGTATATTCTGGTAGGTTGCTTAAGCTTTTCAGGCAACCCAAAGGGCCAGCATCTTAAAAGTAGTTTTGATATTAAAGTATGAAAAGTGCCTTGAAACATAAAGAATAACATACGCTTTCTGCTGATACCTCTCAAGAAATTTGGCCCTAGAACCATAGACGTATCTAATGCGGTTGATGTCTGTCACAGATATAAAGAAATATCCCCAGGAGTCCTTGAAAGAACATTCCATCCTCAAAGACAGGTTTTTTTCTGCATGTATGTGCTTATATGTGCTTGTCTGCATATATGAAAATCTTACTAAATGATTCTGGTGTGATCCAGGCCAAGTGCTGTTGCTGATCATAAATATAACAGTAGGCCACTGTTTAAAAAAACAGTTTTGGTGTGGCTGTTGATGTTAAGAGCAAATACTCATCTCACATTCTAAAAACGTTAGAAATGAGGACTCTGGGAACTGCTGACCTGTCAGCCTCACCTCTGTGCCTGGGAAGACCATGGAACAGATCCTCCTGGAAACTATGCTAAGGCACGTGGAGGAGAGGGAGGTAATCTGAGATGGCCAGCATGGCATCACCAAGGACCAGTGGTGCCTGACCAACCTAAAGGCATTCTATAATGGAGTGACTATATCAGTGGAAAAGGGAAGAGCTGTAGTTGCCATCTGTGTAGACTTCTGCCATGCCTTTTGTCGAGGTTTAGGTTCAGTCCACCAGCCCTACAACAGACACTCTCTGTTAACCTCTCTTTCCCGCCCCAAACAGAGGAAGAGAAAGAGGATAAGGGAGAGAGACTTATGGCCCCCTCCCCTCCCAGATGGGAGAGGAAGGGAATGAAAGAGAGACTTCCAGATTAGAAAACTAAAACAGCTTTAATGAAGATAATAATAATAAAATGGGATATATACAAATATCTACAGAATCAGTATTGAACCCAGCCTCCCCCTGATGGCAATTACGTCACTGTCACCACTGAGGCTGTAGCAGGCACTGGCAAAGTCCCAGACTGGGCTCAGCAGCAGACAAGAACCGGGTTCAAAAGCTGGGTTCAGGAACGCACAAATCAGGATCAAAGGCATGAGATGGTCTGAGAAGGGAAGAAGGCCCCCGGGGGAAGTGAAGGCCAGCAGAAGGATTGATGAGAAGGAAAAAGGGCAAAGGGCAAAGGGCAAAAAGCCAAGAAAACATGGGCAAAAAAGGGCTAAAGGGCAAAAAACCTAAAAAGGCAAAAAGCCTAAAAAAGGGTCGAGACCCTCGTGATCCCTCAGCTTTATACTGAATATGACGTATATGGGATGGAATACCTCATTGGCCAGTTTAGGGTCACGTGTCCTGGCTGCTCCTACCCGCAGGTGCAGCCTTTCACTTTCTGCACCCCTCAATGTGGTACACAAGAGTTAGCAGTGACCTTGGTCTGCACACCAATCCTTCGTGCTAACTCTGAACATCGGGTGTTATCACTGCTAGAAGCAGACGAGGTCTGCAAAAACATACTATTAGCTTCAGAAAATGCATTTAGTTAGAACAGACTCAGCTGAAAAATAAAATCACTGAAACAGAATTATTTTGGTTCTAACTCAAACCAGGACACCTTTGACTCGGTCCCCCATTATATCCTCTCTAAATTGGAGAGATGGATTTGATGGATGGACTGTTTGGTGGATAAGGAATTGGCTGGATGGTCACATCCAAATGGTAGTGGTCAATGCCTAGATGTCTAGATCACTCACAGAATCACTATGGTTGGAAAAGGCCTTTAACATTATCAAGTCTAACTATTACCTAACTCTACTAGGCCCACTACTACAGCATATCCTTGAGCATTGTATGTAGACTGCTTTTAAATACATTCAGGGATGGTGATTCAACCACTTTGCTTGGCTGCCTGTTCCAGTCTTTGATAACCCTTTCAGTGTAGTTGTTTTTGTAATGTCTAACCTAAGCCTCCCCTGACGTAACTTGATGCCATTTCCTCTTGTCTTATCAGCTGTGCCTTGTGAGAAAAGACCAATGCCCACCTCCCTACAACCTTCTTTCATGTAGTTGTAGAGAGTGATAAGGTCTCCCATCAGCCCCCTTTTCTTCAGAGTAAACAACCCCAGGTCTCCCAGCCGCTCCTCATAAGACATTCTCAAGATCCTTCACCTGCTTCACTGCCCTTCTCTGGATGGAGATCAGTGCAAGTGGTGTCCATCAGGGGTCCATACTCAGATGGATCAACTGCACCCTCAACAAGTTTTAAGGCCAGCCATATCCTGGACTGCATCAAAAGAAATGTGGCCAGCAGGTTGAGGGAGGTGACTTTGCCCCTCTGCTCTGGTGAGACCCCACCTGGAGTACTGCATCTAGTTCTTGTGTACAAGAGACGTGAATCTGTTGGACTGGGTTCAGAGGAGGTGCATAAAAATGATCAGGGGGCTGGAACACAGCTCTGCTGTGAGGAAAGGCTGAAAGAGTGGAGTTGTTTGTCCTGGAGAAAAGAAGGCTCAGAGGAGACCTTACTGCAGCCTTTCACAGTATCACAGACCTTTAAGATCATTGAGTCAAATCATTAACCTAAGGAGGCCTGTAATAAAAATGGGGATAAACTTTTTAGCAGGGCCTGTTGTAGTAGGACAAGGGGTAATGGTTTTAAGCTAAAAGAGGGTGGATTTAAATTGGATGTAAGGAAGAATTTTTTTACAATGAGGGTGGTGAAACACTGAACAGGTTGCCCAGAGAAGCGGTAGATGCTCCATCCTGGAAACATTCCAGGTGAGGTTGGATGGGGCTCTGAAAAACCTGCTCTATTTGAAGATGTCCCTGCTGACTGCAGGGGGGTTGGACTAGATGACCTTTAAAGGTCCCTTCCAACCCAGACCATTCTGTGAGCTCATTAGTGTTCAACCAGACAATAGCCAACTCACCAATTTGACAGTCCAGTCATATTGTAGTAGATATTAGTATTCTGCACCATTATTAAATTACAAGTTTCCTTTATACTATTTATCTTAATGATGTCATTGCATGTAAAATGCAGACTGGTAATCCTTTCAGATTTCACTGTTGAGAATGATAGTTATGTTCCTGCATGGGAATGGGTTGTGGGCATAAAAAGTTGAGGAAAACATTCAGGTTTACTTGGAGGTCGAAGTTGTATTTTGCATTGGAGATTTTAAAGGAATATGAAATTCTTCCTTTGGTTCATGCAGGAAAGGTAGAAACCAGTCTGTTACTTTTCCCAGCAGCTCAGTATTGCTTTTCATTCATTTATTCTGTGAATGAAAAAAAAGGGATAAAAGGTGATTACCTTTTAAAGAGTTCTTATAAATTACAAATCTTATTTTGGACATTTTCACATTACGTAGATGTCATAATCTCATGTCATGTTATGACAGCACTTGTACCGAAAGATGAGGCTTGTCTTTGGCAGAAGACATGACAACATATATTTGTTTCATAGGTGTTCCTTTTTCTTCATCAGATTCTGGCCACAAATAAAATAGTGTGGTGATTCCAGCAGTGAGACTGGGAAGCTAGAAATAGTTCAGGAAATCAAGATTCTGCAAGAGGGTGTGCAGCTGACTTGCAGGGTATTAGGAGTGTGCTGTGCAATAGAGCAACACAGTGGTGGTCTGAGTAGTAGTGTGTCAGTAGAGCTGTAGGGGTTTTCGGGTAGAGGAGAGCTGTGCAAGGTAATAGTAGTTAAATAATGATATTGTTCTTCTCTGATTTAAACACATCCTTATTTTTCTGTACATGATTCTCACCACTTTTTGTTTGATTGTTTCTAACACAAATGTTTAATACTGATTTTAGCCATATTCAGCTTCAAGGAGTGAACTGTTCTTGGTGGCCTGCCTTTACCATAGCCGAGTTCTATATTTCAGCCATGCATCATCTTGCTTGTTAATCTTGGCATTGTTCAAGCCATTGATTTATTTATTTATTTATTGATGTGGCTTTGGAAAGAAGGTAGCCACCAGGAGATGAGACTAATTACTTGTATTGCAAATGGTTTTCAAGATTGGAAAAGCAATACTAATTTCAGATGTTTTCTTCTGATTCCATTGAAATGTAATGCTCATTGTCTCCTCCTTACCACTGTGGTTCAAGGAATAAAAAAATTATTTGCTGAATCACTCCTCTTAGTTCGAATGGTAGGATATAATACCAGTTGTGTTTCAGGCACTTGAATTAGATAGGTGTCATGGTTGACTGCTGGGTGCAGAACTGATGGAACTGGTGTACAGATCACTTATCAACTGTTATGTAGATGCCTGTAAAATGTGGCACTGTGCTCAATTTGCAGATGTATATTTATTGGGTTGAAAAAATGAACTGGGAAGTACCAGGCTGTATCCCATTTGTTGACATGTTTATTGTGTGTCTAACTGGATTGTCTCATTTATGGCTATTTATAAGTGACTTTTAAAAAAAATTTCTTTCTCTAGAGTCCATAAGTGTATTGAATGATGCTCTAAGTCAGATAGAGTCTCAAGGGAATGTTTCTATGAATTCAACAAGCTCTGGATCAGTGGTCTCTTCATCTGTTAACATGGTAAGTACCTCTGTCTCCTAGATACACTCAAAGTTAGGTGAAAACCTTGGTCAGAGAGACGTGTGTTGCTGATCATCTTCTATTCTGGCTTGCTATCTGAAAAGGCAAAGCTGGATTTTAAACTGTGAAGTGAGGAAGCAATTAAGAAACATCTCCAGACTCTACTCAATTTTTCCTCTTGATGATGGGAAAACTTAAGGCTAAATAGACTGAACAATGCAAAATGCAAGTCCTTGTGAGTTCTGTAAGCCTCTGAAGTTAGGATATTGTTTGGTAAAGGGACAGGGGATGAGTCATGTTGGGCAATGTGATATTGCTCTGACTCCTTCTCTACAGATAGATAATTTTTCCGTGTTTCAATCTTATTACAGTGTTACAGAATCATAGAATGGTAGGAGTTAGAAGGGCCCTATGAGGATCATCTAGTGCAACCCACTGCTAAAGCAGGTTCACCTAGAGCAGATTGCACAGGAATGCATTCAGACAAGTTCTGAGTATCTCCAGAGGCGGAGACTCCACAATCTGTCTTGGCATCCTCTTCCAGTGCTCTGTCACCATCAAAGGAAAGCACTTTTTCCTGGTGTTGAGGTGGAACTTCCTGTGTTCTAGTTTGTGCGTGTTGCCCCTTGTCCTATCACTGGGCACTACTGAAAGAGCCTGGCCCCATCCTCTTGACACCTTCCCTTTAGATATTTGTAAGCATTGATAAGATCCCCTCTTAGTCTTCTCCAGGTTAAACAGACCCAGGTTTCTCAGGCTTTCCTCATAAGAGAGATGTTCCAGACCCTTAATCATCTCTGTAGCCCTCTGCTGGACTCTCTCCAGTAGATCCCTGTCTCTCTTGAACTGGAGAGCCCAGAAGTGGGACATAGTACTCCAGAGGTGGCCTCACTAGAGTAGAGTAGAGGAGGAGAAGCTCCCTCAACCTGTTGGCCACACTCTTCTTAATGCACCCCAGGATACCACTGGCCTTCTTGGCCACCAGAACACAGTGCTGGCTCATGGTTGACTTATTGTCCACCAGGACTCCCAGGTTGCTTTCCGGCAGATCAGCCCCTAAACTGTACTGATGGATAGGGTTATTTCTCCCCAGATACATGACCCTACACTTGCCCTTGCTGAACTTTGTTAGGTTCTCCTCTCCCCAGCTCTCCAGCCTGTCCAGGTCTTGCTGAACAGCAGCACAGCCTTCTGGTGTGTAAGCCCCTCCTCCCAGTTTTGTGTCATCAGCAAACTTCTTCCAGGTCATTGATGAGTATGTTGAACAGTATATTGAACAAAACTGGACCCGGTACTGACCCCTGGGGAACACCATTAGCTACAGGCTTTTGAGACTCTGCACTGCTGATCACAACTCTTTGAGCTCTGTTGTTCAGCCAGTTCTCAGTCCTCCTCACTGTCCACTTATCTAACCCACACTTCCTGAGCTTACCTCATGAGGGTGTTATAGAAGATGGTGTCAAAAGCCTTCCTAAAGTCAAGGTAGTTAACATCTACTGCTCTCCCCTTCTCATCTACCCAGCTAGTCACACCATTATAGAAGGCTACCAGATTGGTCAAGCGTGATTTCCCCTTGGTGAATCCATTTTGACCACTGCTGATAGCCTTCTTTTCCTCCACATGCGTAGAGTTGATCTTCAGAATGAGCTGTTCCATCTCCTTCCCAGGGATGGAGGTGCAGCTGACTGGCTTATAATTTCCTGTGTCCTCCTCCTTGCTCTTTTTGAAGACTGGAGTGACATTGGCTTTCCTTCAGTCCTCAGGCACCTTTCCTGTTCTCCATGATCTTTCAAAAATGATGAAGAGTTGCTTAGCAGTAACATCCCATAGCTCCCTCAGCACTTGAGGGTGCATCCCATCGGGGCCCCAGGATTTGTTTGCCTAAATGATCTCCAACCTAATCATCATAAAACAAGAGAGAGTCTTCCTTCCTCCAGATTTTCTCTGTTACTTCCAGAGACTGGGATTCCTAAGGGCCAGTCTTAGCAGTAAAGACAGAAGCAAAGAAGGCATTCAGTAACTCCACCTTCTCTGTATCCTTCCAACTGGCCAATCCATTTTTCCACATACTGTAAACTCCCTTCTTCCCCTTGAGTTTTTCCAGAAGCTGCTTGGTCACCCATGCAGCTCTCCTGCCTCCCCTGCTTGATTTTTTACACATACGAATGCACCGATCTTGAACTTGGAAGAAGTGGTGCTTGAATATTTACCAGCTCCCTTGGGCCCCCCTCCCTTCTAGATCCTTAAGCCATGGGGTTCCTCCAAGTAGGTCTTTGAAGAGGTCAGAGTTAGCTCTCCTGAAGTCCAGGGTTGCAATCCAGCTTACTGCACTGCTTCTTCCTTGCATGATCCTCCACCATCCCATGGTCACCCCAACCTTTATGTCCGCGACCAGAGCTTCTTTGTTTGCTACTAACAAGGTTCAGCTCCTCATTGGCTCCTCCGCCAGCTCTGCCAAAAAGTTATCATCAGTGCTCTGCAAGAACCTCTTGGACTGCATATGCTTCGCTCTGTTGCCTTTCCAGCAAATATGAGGGTGGTTGAAGTCCTCTGTGAGCACCAGGGCCAGTGATTGTGAGGCTACTTTCAGCTGTCTGTAGAAGCCCTCATCAACTTACTAGTGCTACCCAGGGCCCTTCCAGTCTCCCATGGTTGCCCCTGGCAATGCCCCAAGCCACCTCAGCCTCACATGTGAGAGCTGCCAGCTGTTGTTTAATTTAATCTCTGTTAATGATTTCATTTGTGGTTCAGATTAGAAAAATTCTTATGCATTGCTGGGAGTGGAGCTTTACAAAGGTACACTACTTGGTCATAAAGTAAATTGCTCGCAGCGAGATGTAACACATTACATTAGGGCTGCTGGTGTTGCAACGAATACATTAGTATTTTTTGGTGTATTACTAGTGCCTTATGTTCACATGTGACTGTAAAGAAAGCACTCAATCATTAATTTCTTTTTTATATGAGAACTATAGAAAGAATGCAAGTGCAGTATTAACTGTTATCAAGTTTTATTTTATACTGACTTTTAATTTCCAGACAAGCATTGTTGGCCGGGAATTGGCTACCAACGTGTATAAATACACTCACTTAGAGCCTATTCTGTATGCCCTTGGTGTGGGAATGTCAACTAAGGATCCAGATCACCTAAAATTTCTCTTTGAAGGAAGTGAGGACTTCTGCTGTTTACCTAGCTTTGGAGTAATTCCTGCTCAGACTTCGATGTTTGATGGTGTTCCTTCTCTTCCAGGACTAAATATTGATCTTGCAAAGGTATGAAAGAGTTAAGTACCTAATTTTGTTTGTGCTTTATATAGCTCTAAAGTCACTTAAGTTAGTATATTTGTAATATTAATAAGTTCATTTTGTTTTAAAAAGGGAAAATCAGTAGCTCATATTCTTACATCCTCAGAAATTATTCATTTACTTCACTTACATAACCTGTGTCATCCTAAGATGGTATGAATGATCAATTTTTTGTTAAATTTTAATTTGTGTTCACTATGCTTTTATTAAACCACCAAAGTTTTAAACTTTGTTTGAAAATATTTTCTGTTGAGGATGAAATTGGAAAAAACACAGAACAAAAAACTCTCACTTTTTTTAAATTTCCTTTTTCTGAACACTTTCTAAAGTAACTGTATTCTTGAAATTGTGATGGGAAGCAATAGAACATATTGATTGTTGTTACAGTGCTGCCTTTCTTTACATAGATGCTGCATGGTGAGCAATATCTGGAACTGTATAAACCCTTACCAACCTCAGGTCAGTCCTTTTGTGTTGCTGATTTGCTTTTCACTATGACAACAGTTCCTGTAGCCATATTATAAATGGAAATAGGGAAGCTTTGTTTCCAGCTGGATTTTTTGCATATTCTTCCTATGAGGGGTGGGGGAGAAGAGGGGCAGCCTGTTGGGTTCTTGAAGGAATTCTGAAACTCTATGTTATTGGGATCAGGTGTTGCTTTTCTATTGTGTACTTTGTAAACATGCCTAACCTTTGATGTAGTAAGCAAATATTCTAGGTTCTGATAAGGAGACAGAAAACCAGTTACTTCTCTTCCTGTTGAAATTCTCAAGATTGTAGTTACTGCAGTAGCAAGCTCTTTTCACAGATGGCTGTTTTCCCAAATTACAACACTTGAGAGGTGCTCATTAGACTACTTCAGGATACACATGCATATGTCTGGGTTTCTTCATTACTTTTCCAGAGCATAGAAGGAAAAAAGAATAATCTTGCAAGCCACAGATAAATGGCGTAATTTCTTGTTGAAACAAAAAGGAGATGTGTGAAAGTTACATTAACTTCAAAGAAGTCTGATAATTAACAGTGGATTGCCAGGACTTCATAAAGCTTTTTATTTTTCCATTCCATAGTCTGATTATGTGAACATACATGGTTACATATCCCTGTAGAGCAATAACCTCTTTAGAGACAAACTTCTGCAGCCCTCTTGAAGTTTGTGGGCAGTGCTTAAGTGATTTGAGCTCTCTTTGACATTAGCAAGGTGTTTGCATCTGAAATCTAATTTGTGTTTAGCCCTGAATACATGAACTATAGCAAGATTCTATTAAAAAAACCCAAAACTTAAAATTCCTCACTTCAGCAAACAAAGACTTGCAAAGATTCCCTGACACTTTCTATAATCATGATGATCATGATTACTATGACTATTACAGTGATTATTATTACCATTATTGTTATTGCTGTTAGTAAGTACATGCAAAGAGTGATCTGTGGACTTCATTCCTGAAACAAAACCTTACATTGTGTGTGTGTTCTTCTCTTCTTACAGGGCAATTAACTTCAGTTTCAACTGTTGCTGATATTCTCGACAAAGGATCAGGAGCAGTCTTGCTTATAGATGGTAAGAAGGTTCATAATTTTTGGAAAGCATCCAATAAAATTTGACAGGCTCAGTTTTTAACTAGCTGTTTCAATAACTGCCAGGCTTTCCACAGGAAAGACTGTTATCTTATTAAATTTAAATGAGAGCTGAGAAATGAGCTACTTAGCAATAGCTGTGTAAATGTATAATGTAATTGTTCTTGGGCAGTTAACGTACTGAAATAAGAACAATGTCTTTGGAAAAATATTTTAGGGAAGGTTTGGTTTTTCTCCTGTGTAGGTGGAATAGTGCGTGATGCAAACTGAACAAAGTTCTTTAATAATAACACTTAGTCTTGTAGGAAGGCAGCCATTTTAGATTCTTCTAGTGTTCAGCAAGGAGGAGTATCTGCATGTGTGTGTGTGTTTTGTGGGGTGGTTTTGCAAAGGTTAGTCAATGTGGATGTTATGTAGGCTCATCTTCAAAGCAGCCATCTTTAAGAGCATGTCCTGCATTCTATTTTTGTGTCTGCCATTTTCTATTCAAAATAAAAACCCCATTGCCTTCCTGTTGTGTCCAAGCTAAATGATCAGAATGTCTCTAGAAGTTAATAAATTGTTATTTTCAGAATTTTGGTATCTTGAGGTGTGGTTATACAAAGGCCTGTTGGGAAATGAGACTGCAAGGGTAGGTTAGTAGGTAGTGAATCTCTAAACACTCTTGAGGTTGTATTCTTTCAGGGTACAGTTAAATTGTAAAAAGGTCTTTACTGTCCCTTTGTTTCTCCTAGCTGTGTTTTGCTTCCCTCCTGGGCTAACCTAAGTTAAGCCTATCTGTTTCTGCAACACTCATTAGCGGTTTTTACATTTCTTCTGGAACTGGGAATGAACATTGCAAACTATACTGTAATTTTCAGTTAAAGCGTAAGGGAGTGGAATTGGTATGAACTGGAAATAGGACGATGAATCTCAATTCAGTGTAAGAGGTATAACTTCTTCAAAAGAAGGATCAGGTGACCTTAAACTAAAGCTGGCTCTGGAGCTCTTTTCATAAAGGGTACTAGTACTGCTTTTTGTATGATTTGGTAATGTGCTTCACACACTAGGGATTCTTAATAGCTTTTAATGCATCATATTTTATGGCAAAATTCTATCATATTTAAATAAATTGGTAATGCAGTGTGAGATACTGAAATAAATACTAACTTCAGCACTCACTTGTCAAATATTTTTAGCATCTTGAATGTCACCAGTATTTTGATAGCTCATTTTTTAATTTTAATGCTTTCATAAAGGTAAAATTAATGATAATGTTATTTGAAACAAATCATTAGTCTTCACTAGTCAGGAAGTGACTTGAAACAGGGCAACATGAAAGTGTGACAATTGTCACTTCAGTTATTAAAATGAGCTTTGTTGTGTTTGAAGCTAAACTTGTCTCTTGTAACAACACATGCTAGCAATATGAAAAAGGAGATTGAAGACAATATATGACCTTCCTGTTCTGCTGTCTTTCAGTGAATACCTATTGTGGAAAGGACCTAGTGTGTTATAATCAGTTCTCTTTGTTTTTCGTTGGAGCTGGAGGATTTGGTGGAAAACGAACATCAGAAAAGGCCAAGGTAAACTGACGCATATTCATTTGTAAAAAAAAACCTTCTGTCAGCACTACAAGAAAAATATTTGCCATATCGACTAGAAAGGATAAACTAGCATTTGAGCAGTATGGTGGTATGAACTCATGCCGCGATTTGTCCACACGGGGCACGGGTCTGTTTATAAGGGATGTGGTTCCGCCCACCAGGGCCCCAAACCACTCCCCAAATGGAATCAAGGGCGAGGTATTTTCCTCCAAATCCACAACCAATTGTAGGAATCAGACACACCCCCTTATGAAAATATATGTTTATTTATACTAAGTCAAAATCTATTCTATGAAGCACTCTTATATCTTACAATTTATGTCTTATCCAAATATTGCAATACCGTTATCACAGCCTATGGAGTCTATATCTTAGTCTATATCTTAACAATTTAATCAAAAAGATCTCTCAACGTTTAATAACTACTAGAGAATTCACCCAGGAAAGGAATAGGAAAACCAAGAGTTTGAGGGGTAGAAATAAGGGTCTTATTAGAGAGAAAGGTCCCTATCGCTATATGGATATGTTGTGAGTGTATGTAAATGCAGAAGATGTCTCAGAGTCGTTCCCTTCTTTGCCTGGAATCAAGCCAGTCTGGTCAGTCTGAATTTTAACAGCTTGTGGCTTTAAAATTCAGCTCTGGCAACTCTGGCTGACGTTTCTCGGAGGGGGGGGAGGGTGGTTCCCTGGCAGCCTTCCCTTTCTTAAAAAAAAAAAAAAAAAAAAAAAAAAATTAAGGCAGTTTATAGAAGTTCGTTTGAAAGCAGATAACAGTCAAGGTCACCTGCCTCTTTCAGGAAAGGCAGCTGTTTCTTCTTTGAATTCAGCGAAAATTCCTCTCCCCACATGTCTCTGGACAAGTTTACCATTTTGTACCCCCCCTGTACAAGCTTCTTGTTCTCGGCTCGTGACTATGCCGGGGAGGGTTTGGGGTTAGAAAATTGGACTCACGGCTTGCTACGCAGGTAGGAGCAGTTTGTCTAAATTCTCCATATATATCAGACGGTGGAAGAATCGCTGCCAATTCCCGGCTATCAGCCTGGTCCTGGGCCAACTCCCAGCGAGGAGGAGACTTGTTCTCTCTTGGTGGTGGCGCAGGCAGAAAAAAGAAAGAGGCGAGGCTTTCTTCTGCTTTTATAGTGTCCATTATCTTCAGATTCTAAAAGAATCCAAGCACTTCTCAGCCGTTCCCGGCAGTCCTAGCAGCCGCAAAGCATCTCTGGGAAAGGGAATTCACTGTCTCAAGGAGACATAAGTCTTTGTTCACTACAACTCAAATGGAATTTAAATACTTCTGTTTATTGAAGGGTAAAAAGATATTGTTCAGGGCCTGGGAAACCAGTGGTTTTCTTTTGACAATTAGGCAGAAAAGTGAATTGCTAACCATGCAACAGATAAGGTATTCCTATATTGAAATATTTGAAAATACACATATGAAATATCCTAATGGAAAACAGAATAGGAGATTCTCTGAAAAAATGTTTAGAATCTAAATTCTGTCGACTTAAAATTAGAAAATAATGTCTGAAGTTAACATAAAATTGCAATTCATATAAAATGCATAATGGTATGGACAGAATGCTCCTCTAGAGGATACACATTAGATCGATCCTTCAGGAGAGGGTCTTTAGAGTTTGACAGAGTGTCAGGCTGTAATCTGGCCCAATTTGACTCATTTAGTTCCATAGAAGTGGTAAAGTCTGCTACATGTTGTACTGAGGAGTGTGCTAAATTCATAGAATCATAGAATGGTTTGGGTTGTAAGGGACCTCAAAAGGTCATCTAGTTCCAGCCCCCTTGCCATGGCAAGGACACTTCCCACTAGACCAGGTTGCTCAAGGCCCCAGAGCAGGACAATGCTCTAGCAGAAAAGCCTACGTCAGTAAAAAGCTGAGAAGTACGCAGACATGGTGTTAGGTTTGAACTTGCAATTTCTGCAAGAGATCTCTAGGCGTAGCTCTTTATGAATCTGTGTGTTTGAATGAAAGAGGTTTGGAAAGCATGAGGAGAAGAGAGCAGCAGCATTATAGTTTCTCACTTCTGGTAGAGTGAAACTCCTGCATTTTGGGAGAGAGTTAGTAAATGGCAAGCAATGAATGTCACATGAACACATACTGTGTGTGTCCAAATTAATGAGGTAGCTATTCAGGTACCAGGCATATAACTATTGTCTCTTTCACTACTAGGTTTAAGGGTAGTGTCCACTGTGGCTGAATGTTGTTATCGTGAACTGGAGCCTTGAGACACTATGGCAGTAAACAGCCAATTTAATAGAGGCTATCTTAATCTAAGTATTTCTGAAAATTTATAATGAAATACCTACGTTTTGTATGTCTGTAATATCATAATGTTTTTTCGGATTTTTTGATGCAAACTTACTTTACTTTACTTAAATATATCAGTTATATAGAAATTTTCCCATATGTAACTTTACAAATCAAATCTTGAAATGCCTGCTGCTTCAAAGAGAAGTGGGAAAAGCCGCTGTGTAGTATAAAAAATTCACAGAATATTTTTTCGGACAGTGTATAAAGGTCTTTGATGGAACCCTTAACTGTTCTGAAATCAGATTTTATAATAGCACTTGTATAAAAAATGCTTCAAAAGAAGTGTTGGTAGTCAATAGCGGTAGCATTGGTAAGTCCACTGTAGTGCCTTGGTACTTTTTAGTTAAGTATTGCACTTCAGGCAACTGAAACTTCTTCACTCTGTTTGGTGCAGTATGAGAATGCTATATAAGTTATTTTACATTTTAATGTATAAAGAATATCTGTTTCAGGCAGCAGTCCTTCTTGCGATAGAAGACAACAAAATGTAGTCTAGTTAAGATAACATAGTGATAGCAAATTCAACAGAGGCCTCTGCATGCAAGAGGCCAGCTTCAAATGATAAATTTTCTTGCTTTGTCTTTGCAAACCTTCTCAATTAAAAACACTTTCATGTCCCTCTGTGCCAAAAAGAAATCCCAAGCTTATCAGACGTATTTTACATTGTATCTTTTTGTCACTTTACACATTTATTGTAACTGCAAACTAAGGAGAAATATCCAAGTTGAGGTCTGTGATGACGTGTAAGTATGTCTCTCTCACAAAAGATGGGTTTTTTTCCCTACTGGCAGAGGGGTTTCCATAATTATTCATATGTTGGCTAGTTGTAACATCTTAATGGCTTGGTAGTCAGGTTGAGTTTCTTTAAACCAATTGAAATAGATGAGCAAGCTATTCTTGATTTAAAGCCTGCTAGGTAGTGTCCTTGGTATCAAGCTGATTAAGGTGTAAATTGGTTGTGGTTCTCTGAAGTGTCAAAAGCAGGATTGATGTTACCAAGTCTTCCACCCAAGAGGAGGCTTTGCTCTGCTGTTAATAAACAGGAAAGAGCCTTTGTTGTTACTGGATGTGAAACTACACAGCACTCAGTTTCTTTTGATTTCTCTTTTCTTTGGTAAAGAGCTTATACAAACTACGATTAAGTAGAATTACTATGTGTGAGAGTAATTTCCTTTCATTTTAGTGCTTAGTTTCTCTCACTAGTTTCTCTTTGTTTGGGCTTTTTTTTCTTTGTTTTGAAAACCCAAGGAGAAGGGGAGAAAGAGTTCAGCTACTTTAATAGTTTTGAATTAGTTATGGTGGTCTATGTGTTTATCTTGATCTAGGATGTTCTCTCTCACTCTGTTGGTAAGGTTTGTATCTGAAGCTGTAGATTGCACAATGAACAGCCTTTTTACAATAATGTAGGCTTAATATGAAGCATGTAATTGCAAAAAAACAAAAACGCAAAACAAAAAAAGAGCTGGAAGCTCTTAAAGGCCAAAAGTGCTGTAGTCCATGAGTGAGGTAGTAAATCCTTTTGTACTCCATTGTGCTTTTAAAAGCCTTACTTAAAAAGCTTCATTTTCCTTTCTGTGTTCCGAAACACTAATGTTCTATCAGACAACTATTTTTTTCAGAGTGAATAATTCTTGCTCGAGCTTTTTCTGATAGTCTGTTAGCCAGATCTGATGACTCAGGATCAATATCTTTGTAAAGCTAATCTTGATAAGAAACTTTTTATGGCCTAAATACCTTTTTCTATTTGCATGTAAGCGTAGATAGGCTAGGAGAAACCTTAACAGCTTTGGAAGTGCTGTTTCTTTTTATACATACCTTACATATTCTGGTGTGTGTACAGACAAAAGATTCATGCAGTGAAATATTAATGCTACTACTTTTGCTTTAGGTAACAGTGAATCCACCCAAGAGACCCCCTGATGGCGTAATTTCTGATGTCACAACAGCTGAGCAGGTAAAGCTTTTTATGTGCTAGGTGTAGAAAATGTTTGTTTTGTTTGGGAAAAAGAGTCTTATTTGATGTTCACTAATAGTTCAAATTTTCTGATATACCTCATGTATTTATATATGTATATTTGTGTGTTTATATTTGACGCACGGAAATGAGCTCAAAAACTCGCAGAGAGTTTATGAGGAGGTGTGTTTATTCGCTGGTGGGTGCGCAGGGGCTAGTGCCTCCAAAAATATGCACACCAACAGGGCTTTTAGTTTTCCTTATAAGCAGTAAAGTATTACATATTCATCAGATTGCCCAGTACACCTATACATATGCATAATCTATCCCCGCTTCGTGTGGAAATTAGGTCTCCTCCCCCTGTGCCTGCGCAGTGTGCTGTGGTGGTGGTCTTCTGGTGGTCGACTCGCCATCTTGTGTTGAAGTAAATACTCTTCCTCGGTCTTGCACTTTTCACCTTCTGGTTCTGCGCAGTCTCCCTGGGACTCTGGCCTATTCCCAATCCGTCTTTGTTCTCTGTAGAGCAGGTGTCAGAACAGGTGTTCTCGTTCTTCTTAGCTCTTGACACAACTAGTTCCCTATAACTATATTGTAACGCTTTGCTTCAATAATTTAACTCAATAGTATTTTGATTAGAATTTGCAATGCTTTGCCTCGCTAAACTAACTAAATAGCATTGTAGTTAATTTTTAAAAGCCCATAGCAACATATCTCCCTTCATATGTATATGTGTGTCTGTGTATATATCTATGTACAAAGTGAAGCTAAAATTTGTGCTAGGACAAGGTATGACAGTGTGTTCAATGTACTGTTTTAAAACATTCCTTTCATACAGGTGGTGCAGTTTTATAATCATTTTTTACAAAATTCTACATAAAAGGAGGGAGTGAGCATTTGTTTTCTATTGTAGAAAAGAGGTGCAGAATCTATGAAACTTGCAACAAATGGTGCAAGCAAACACACTGTGACCAAAAAAAAACCAACCTAACAGTTTTGAAAAAGTTAAATTTCTGTAGTAGTAGTAGCAGTAGTAGTCAGGGAAACCTGAAATTCTGCCAGATGTCTGTCCAGGTATGTGTCCATCTGTCTGCAGTCCCACCGGTTCACAGACTTGTACTTTACATAGGTAAAAATATGAGTAAATAAATACATCCTCCTCTGAAGGTAAACATATGCAAACGTCAGACAAATAAGACAGGAAAGTCTGGAGCTACCAGTATTAAGACATTGCATAGTATTTTTGAAAGCAGTGTAGTCATGGCAGGAGGCTGTAGCTTCTGGAGATGGCAATTGAAATGTTGAGCATCAGCTAAACTGTGGTAAGTGTGATGGCTGCTTAGTGTCTTCATTATATACGGAGCCATTAAAAAGTCTTATCCAGCTGATTCATGTACTTGAAGTCCAAGTTATCCATACCCACTTAAACCAGGAAGGAGAGCTTAGATCAGCATTTCTGTTTCTATCAGTGATATATGTGCTGCATCCTAAAATTCACAGCATTGGTCTAGGGGGTACCAATGTCTGATTCTTCTGAATAGGCCTCATTGAAAGTTGACAAGGTAAGCAACGAGCAGGGAACAGTAAGAGTGTACTTTGTTCCTGGGAGGTGGTGAAATGTGGGGGAAGGTGCTCTCTAGAGGCTGGCACTTTGTTAGTAAGATACAGTAACTGTAATGGTTGGGTGGTTAAAAAGTATTTGAGTGTTGGAACCCTAGTTCAGATTCTTTGCATGATTATATCAGAATTGGTTCCAAGTCCATCAGTTTTCAGACGGCATTTATGATCACATTCTTCATGCAGTAGGCTTAGTTTCTGAGCCTTAAACTCTTATGTTGGGAATTGTTACTATGTATGATAAGCTAAGTTCATGAGCTAAAAGAAGATGGTAGTGAACCTATAATGTAAAAATTGGGAAGCCTTGCTACTGCAAAATTTGTTTCTTGAAATAAAGGAAATGGCGCGGAGTAGCCACCACACTTGCTTTATTTTAAGACCTACCCTGACAGGTAGAGCTATAAATATAATTCATCTCCAGTTAGATCTTGCAGGAGCCACAGCCAGCAGACTTTGTGGATCGCTAGAAAGCTTATCTCCTGAATTACTCAGTTGCATCTGTGCTTAAGTGATGATGCCTGTGTATGGCAGGGTGAATGCAGAACTTAGGAACTTTATGGGTAGGAATTCAGACTTTCATGTGAAGGACAGGTTGGGGAAAGGTTATAAAGATTTTACATTTATGTATCTGTGGAATGACACATAACTGCCTAAAATCCTTTCTGAAAATGGAAGCTGGCACACAAATTGCATTGTAGTTTCTGATGTTTTTTTTCTTAGCATTTAAATGGAAAACGTGTTGGCAGAAATGACTGTTGCTGTTCAGCTATTGAATTAATACAGAGTGTGAGACAGACTGAAAGAGTCAGTTTGCAGATGGCTTTTGAGTTAACTTGAACTGTATTAATTTCCAGTGATAATTGTGACATTCACCACTCAGTTTTTGTGTTACCACAGTTGTGTGGTTAAACTGCTCTTCATAATTAGCATTTTCCCCCGTTAACTTTTCATAGCATAATCATGTAGTAAACTTCCTGATAAGTAGACTATCCTGCATATTTTAACAGTGTTTACAGTGATGATTCCTATCTTTTACTGAAGTCAATGACTATGGTTGTCTTGAAAGTTTATTCAGATCTAATTCAACTACACTTGGCTAAGTTTTTTCAAAAGGAAGAATGATTTTTACGTGTTTTCAGGCAGGAGGCAGCACTGGGAAGTGATGGCTAAGAACCATTTTTACCCTTGACTATGTGTTCAGCAGAATGGCGGGTACAGCCACCTACAGTTTCTTGAAAAATAATTGTGTTATGTCAGTGACCATTGATAAAACAAACTAATCCTTTTGGTTAGTGCTATCAAAGACTAGTAGCTGGTAGTATAATAAATGTTTATCCCTTTCAAATCTGTACCAGTTCCTGAGAAGTTTTGTAAACACCAACCAGTGCTTGTAAGTGAGTTGCTGTACCATGGTGTAAGCTCATTAAGGATGAAAAATTTTAAAGAAAAATTTAGAAGAAGTATGTGACCCTCTAAAAGGCTTTAAGGCTTAAAATTTGCATCCTGTTGAAGGATGTAAAATATTTCTTCTGTGTGCTCATAATTTTTTTCTGCAACGAACTAGGTAACATTTTTTCCATCTTGCCCTGTAGACGTGGGCATGTTCTGTGGTATTTTTCTAGCACACTCGTTCTCTGTAGCCTGGGCCATGCTTTACTAGATATTCTGCTATAAATGTTTTGAATAAAATAGACCTTTTGACAGAAGATCAAGAAGTCTAGAGAGTGTTTGACTATTAGCCATTTAGCAAAAAATGAATAATTCAATTTCAACCCTGTAGGGAATGTTTAACGTAGTTACAGAGCTTCAGTATCACCAAGCTACTCTTGTCTTGTCCCGCTGGTTTTTGAACCAAGGCCTTCAATCAAGTAAGATTTTGCTGAATTGTTCCTAATGCAATTAAGAATCACAAGCAGTGAATGACCTATATCTCTGGAGAGTTTTCTTTTCAATCTCTTCCAAAGGTGTTGATTTCTTGGGAATTCATTTTCTAGTGCCACACAAAATAAGCTGCACTGGGTATTTAAAGTGGATGATGTCCAAGTGATGCAGGTTCTTTCTGAGGAAGGAAGGAAATCTGGAGTCTTGAGGTGGTTCGGAGCTTTTTCAGGGTTTTTGTTTGTTTGTTTGTTGTGGAAAATCTGACAATATTCTGATACTGTGCAGGTTGCCTCCCCAGAAATCAACTGTTCTCTATCTTGAAATATAGAATCATAGAATCATAGAATGTTAGGGGTTCGAAGGGACCTCTGGAGATTGTCAAGTCCAACCACCCTGCCAGAGCAGGACCATAGAATCTAGGGCAGGTTACACAGGAACACATCCAGAAGGGTCTTGAATGTCTCCAGACTTTCAAGAAGAGAAGGAGACTCCACAACCTCTCTGAGGAGCCCCTGCCAGTGCTCTGTAACCCTCACAGTCAAGAAGTTCCTCCTCATGTTGAGATAGAACTTCCTGTGCTCTAGCTTGCATCCATTGCCCCTTGTCCTATCACAGGGCACAAGTGAAAAGAGGTTGCCCCTTTCTTCATGACACCCAGCCGTCATATATTGATACACATTCATTAGATCCCCTCTCAGTCTTCTCTTCTCCAGACTAAAAGGCCCCAGGTCTCTCAACCTTTCCTCATAAGGCAGGTGCTCCTGTCCCCTAATCATCCTCATAGCCCTCCACTGGACTCTCTCAAGTAGATCTCTGTCCCTCTTGAACTGGGGAGCCCAGAACTGAACGCAGTACTCCAGGTGAGGTCTCACTAGGGCAGAGTAGAGGGGGAGGAGGACCTCCCTTGATCTGCTGGACACACTCTTCTTAATGCACCCCAGGATACCGTTGGCTTTTCTTGGCCACAAGGGCACATTGCTGTCCCATGGATAACTTGCTGTCCATCAGGACTCCAAGGTACTTCTCCATGGAGCTGCTCTCTAGGAGATTGCCTCCCAATCTGTACTGGTGCATTTTGTTACTGCTTCCCAGGTGCAGGACTCTGCTCTTATTCTTGTTGAACCTCATTAGGCTCCTCTTTGCCCAGCTCTCCAGTCTGTCCAAATCCTGCTGAATGG
>JAVFHW010067878.1:0-43868 GCA_032159205.1 Eurystomus glaucurus suahelicus | reverse complement strand
TTTTTCTAACTCGGATATCTTCTGTTCTCAGGTGTCCTCTGTGCTTTGCTGTTAAAACACTTGCTCTGTTTCAGCCTAGAAGTGGCTGCATTTTACTGGACGATAAAGCAGCACGCTGCGTTTGTGTGATGACTCTGAACTGAAGTAACCCCGATGGAGAACTCTTTCATTATTACAAGTGCTGGAAGAGGCCACACAGCAGAACCAGATCTTCCTGTCTTGAGTCACAGAAATAGGGAAATGCAAAATTCTGTTTTCAGCATTAGACAACCAAAAAAGACATCTGGTTTGCAAGGTAATATATGCTAGAGGGGGCAAGGAACAGCTGGGTTCTGAAACATGCTGGTAATATTTTGGAACTGCAACCTAGTTGTTAGGTGCAAATGTAGGGGATTCTCCAGGGATGGAAGGGCTTAATGTTAGAAGTTATCTCAGTGTTATAGAAAATCTCACTAAGGGCTTATCAGCCTCTTCAGTCTCCTAAAAACTCTGCAATTCCACCCAGAGGAACACATGGTTCTCCAGCCTGGGTATGGAAATACTCTGGAGAGTGCATTCCTGTATGTTCCCCTAGTGTATTGTCAGGATCGTCTCATGATGCCCATCTTGAGAGTCCTTTCAGCAAATTGTGGCCCACCACAATTCAAGGAGTTTTGCAGTGGGTGAACCAATAGGACTTTAGTGGCACAACCGCTTATAGGTTTTCATCTGCCTCTAAAGGCTCTCAGTATCATAAAGGCTCCATTTTATAATGAAATTCAAAAATAGTTCAGTAGCCCAGGGCTTTTAAAGTGCCTCCTTTGCAGTAGCAAGACATCAGACTGTGTGGAAATACAGGGGCTTTTAAATCTATCTGTTCATCTAATCTCGCCTCAGGCAAGATTGTAGTCCTAAATTTACTGAAAACATTTTCTAATAGCAAATCTGATGCAGTCAGAGACCTACCAAATTAAGGTAACAGCTGTTTCCTTTACATTTTTTTTCTCATGGTGTGATTTTCCAAACAAACCAGAGGATAGCCTTTTGAAATCTAAACAGGATTCATGGAGAGAGCTGTTTAAAGCAGGCTCAGTTGCTTTGCTGGGCAGTGTGATTCCAAAGACTGAGGGCATCCTTCAACCAACTGCATGATCCTCCTTTAGAAACTAAAAAGTGTTTTCTCCAAGAAGTTCAGGAGTGTCACAGGCATTGTCCCTTAAATATTTTGAGATTGATACTAAACTTTAGTTCAAAGACTCTGAACTCACAGTGGAAAGAGGAGTTTAATTCAGCCATGGCACACTGTCTCCAGAAAAGGACAAGACTGGTTATACCTGCTGGATTTGTATGTGGCCTATATCCGTGGCTTCACCTCAGACGAACACTCAGGGTTCCAAACCCCCATGCTTTGAAGCGTGCTGTCAGACTTAGCTGTAAAGACAATACCCAGTTGTCCAAACAGCAGAGTACTTCCCCTAGTGCCTTTGCAAAGCTGGTGAATGGTAGAAGGTTAAAAGTCATAAAGCTTTGTGTGTCAATGAAGGGCATGTAGTGATGGCATGTTGTTGCAACATGGCAATGAAGGACTCCCCTGTGCCTTTTGGCTTGTTACTGCAGTTGCATTGATACACTTGGCCATTGCTGCTAGTTTTTAAAATTAAATGAGCAATTGAGTCAGTGGTAGGGAACTGGGAGGCTGGAACAGAGAGAATGGTGCAAACACTTCTTGTACTACCCTGATGGTGAGATGAGTAATTTGTCTCTTTTTATTCCAAACAAAAACTCAAAACAAACCTGCTAGCAAAGATAATGGAGAAGATGTAGCCCTTGCTGCAGCCCCTTAATACTTTTCTACTTCACATACATGCATTCTGGGATTACTTGCACACACTATAACCTTATTTTCTCCAACATTATCCTTCACAGCTGCCAGGACACCAGCATGCCAAAACAGGGCCAGGGCCTCTGGCTGCATCTTAAGGTGGGCAGAAAATGCAGAGTTCTCAGGAATTTGTGTTTTTCTTCTCTTCTGCCTCATCATGTGTTTGGCTTATTTCACAAGTCTGAAGCATAGAAATAGGTTTACCTCCCACACAGGTAAGTCTTGGAATGCCCATGGATAATAAAAAAACAGATAGTGATCATTTCCTTCTCCTGAATAGATGAGTCTATGCCCCAGAGCAAATTCCTATCACTCTTCCTGTCCAGTTGCATTTAGTTAAATGTAATCCTTTCTGCAGCACTTACCACAGGCATATCATTATCTAGGCAGTTATGTTAAAAAAAATCTCCATCTGCCAGTGTCAGCATCACTGACCTGATGTATGTCTATCATGGCTCATCAACCATACAATAAGGACACGTGTGGGTGTGGTCAAGTTTAGTCTTGGAACAGGTTCCGCTTCAATGGATTTGAATGTCACCTCCCATTAGAATCATTTATTTTCAAAGGAAAGTAACACCATGGGCTTTTGAGGAAGTTTTATTATCTTTCACATTTTTCCCTTCACTTAAGTTTCAGTCATTTTCCCTCTTCAGCTACAAATGTATTTTGCCCGAAGCCACAGTTCCCGGTATCAGCCAGAGGGAGCACTAGAGAACAACTCATGATGCTTTTTCGCCCTCTGACAGTTTTGCTTCTGTAAAAAATAATAGGCTCATGAACTCAGCTTCTGCACATTTCCTGTTATTAAGCCTCAGAAGTAATTTTCATATTTCAAAGTTTCATTCCCTATCTCCTGAATACTTAGGGTGTGGGTGGCATTCATGCCAAAGATTGATTTGAAAAATACTCGATTTATATTTTCATGGTCGCGGGAGTCACATATACTGTTCTCTACTAGAGAAATTCTGTAACAACAAGAATATGTGTCTCAGATCTTATATCTGAGTCTAAATCATGATTTTGCCTAGCTTAGATTTGTTCTTATGCTATTTAACGGATTTTACACACATACAGAGCATGGAAGTAAGTTTATCCCTGTCTCCCAGGAGTAAGCAGGCCCACTAATATTCTATGAGAACAGTCTGGGCTACTTTTATGATCAAGCTTTTAATTTTCCATTATAAATAAATGAATCATAGCTCTTGCAAGTACTTATGCTATGAAAATCTAATGGTGAGAATGTTTCTGGGAAGTGATGAAATAAAGGCTGTGACTATGTTGAAGATTAGTTTTCCTTAGACTTTGAAGATACATTTCCTCGAGTTCTCCTTTGCCCTGGCTATTAATTCAGGTCTGGTTTTTTCAGGAAAAATGATTTAGGAATATAGAGTCTCTCTGAGATAAGTCAATACATAGGGCACAGAACTACACGTCCTGAGAACCTGAAAGCTCTGTTGATATCATTTCTGTGCCTTATCTTTCTTTACACATATCTTTGCTATCCAACTCACCTCCTTCTAGCAGGATCAGAGCTATCTTACTACTGTATACAGCAGCTGCTCCATGAGGGCTTGATTTAATGGGCCTCTAGGAATATATATAATTGTGCAGACAGTTATTTCCCAAGTTCTGTAGGAAGGGTTGTATTATTGTTTTTATCAGCATCAGACTGGAAATAGCAAAAGGACCAACTTTTTTTAGATGTTCCACAGAAACAGATGCCATTAAGATAGACCACAAGTATTAAAAGCCTCTCTCCATTACTAGTAACCCATAAAAGAAACAGTGATACTCAGTCTCTTTCTAGTTGTATATAAACACATTTTATAAAAAAATGGTAAATGGAATGTTTAGGATGACAGACATATTTTCATATTTTTCATATTTCTCATGCAGTGTTTTAGCCATACAACAACCATTAATTTTAATAGAAATCACAGCACTAAATCCCTGATATTTCAAAACCTAATGCACGAACATGTGGTACCTGGAAAACAGAATTCAGAATTTACTGGCAACTAAATGGAGAACTGAGGGATCTCAGGTAGGTAGAGCCAGTGCCCAAGAGAAGCATACTGATATGTATTTATACTCTGATTTGTATCTTATGTGTCACAGGAAGTCCTCTTGCATAATGCTTTATAAGAAAAAAGCTTTAGTGCAAATCAGGCAGTGACATATGAGGGGTTACATTGCAATAATTTTGAACCAATGTAAAATTACGTCCTCTGTTGTCACACCAAGCAATTCAAACTTGCATATGTCAGTCATCACAGACTTAAGATCTTCTTACTGTATCTAAGAAATTGATTTTGGACTTCTGTGCGCAGGGAGTCCCTACATGGCTTTTCCTTGCCACGTAGTTGAGGTCATCAGTAGGTAACGCTAGGCAGGATGTGGTAATTTCTGTTAAGCAGCCATGCTTAAGCCTTGCTATGCTTAAAACCTTATGCGAAAAAGGTAAATACACTTTATATGTAAAGATAAGGATTTATTAATAGTATAAATACAATTTTAATAGTTTAATCAAGTAATTATTAGCTGTCCAGATGTATTTATAGAGAGAAGAATGTTGATAGAAAGAGAAAAGTCTCAATAATAATATAGTTGATAATGTTAAACACACAGTTCTTAGTTTCTACTCTTTTCCCCGGTTCTCTAGTGTTCCCCTGGGTCCTAATTCTGATGGTTTCCACTTAGTTGATAATGTTAAACACACAGTTCTTAGTTTCTACTCTTTTCCCCGGTTCTGTAGTGTTCCCCTGGGTCCTAATTCTGATAGTTTCCACTTAGTTGGACGGGAAGGGGTAGAGTAAATCATTAGCATCCATATTCCTTTGTCAGGAGACATATGATGTTGATTTCTCCTTCCTTTTTCTTTTTGACATACATACTGTCTACTATGCTTTCACACCTTGCTCTTTCTACCCAGGTCTGCAACTCCATGTAACATCTGTGTTTATTATACGTTTATGTTTTAAGTATGTGGAATACTAGTACTTTTTTCACTTTGCTACTCCTGCAAATAGCTTTTCCCACCTCCAGGTCTATGTTTCTTTAACTAGTCATTGGTAGGCAGGACCTTCAGAACAAGCCTGTGTCTCAGCTCTTACCCTTCCATGCCCATACCCCTCCACACTGCATCCTGTGTTCTACTTCTCAAGGCCTCTGCTATCATACCAGACCTGTTATTCCTCTGAGTTGCATCACTATGTTAAAGTTACGTCTTGCTTTGCACAGAACAACTACTTGTTAGTGCCACCAATACAGAAACCATGCCTGTACCATAAAATGATAAGCAAAAATTTAAAAATTAAACACAGCCACATGGTCATTAGAAAAATGGCTGTTAGAATTAAATAAAGTAAAAACAAAACTCCAGTCAGGTCAAGAAAATTTCCAGCAAAGCAAGCCTGACAAACTTCAGTCCAGAGGCCTTGCAAACTCTGTACAAAAGTAGCAACATACTACTAGCAATGACGCTAGTGCATTACGAGTATGCAAGGCTACAAAACCTGCCTCAGCTCTCAACTGTGGCTCACCTCTAAGACCACTCTGTCCATTCAGGGTGTATTAGGAGTCGCATACCCAGTCACCTATGGAAAGTAAAAGCAAGTTTTTAGCATGGCAAAGTAATCTGCCAGCGCTGATTATGTTTCAAAGAAGGTACAGTCCCCATAAAAGGAAGAGTTTGAAGCCTTCCTGTAAGAGTTACTCCAACTGCATTCCTAAAGGAAACAGGACACTTGTAGTGAGTCCAAAGCACTTGGACCCAGGTCATCTGCAGAACTACCATGTTTTAGACATGCATTAGACTAACACCCAGACCACTAAACCCATGCAGGATTCTGCAAGGAGATATGACATCTGCTCCAGCCTCTGAAAATCAGGGGCTTGCAAGAGATTCCGTGTTTATTGCCGAGACGTAGAAAACTTCAGAGTGATACCTAGTGATAACGGCTGAATGACTGAGTAATTTTCAATAAAATGGCTGGAAATCCATACTAACACCATAAATACCAGGAAAGGGCTATAGCAATTTTGTTGCAGTATTCCATGCTCACAGCTGAAGAGGGATTGGCACATGCTCAACCCCGAACTTTAAATCTGTAAACACTCAACATGTGGGCACTTTGGCATACTGCTCTGCAGAATGTCTGAAGCAGCAATCTAGGTTGACAAGATTTTTACAGCTTCTTTAGGAAAAAGAGCAAAGAAAAAAAATTACAACTATGACAAAATTCCATCTTCCATATAGGTAGTTTAGTATTAATATCCCTACATGAATCATTATGCATGAAGTATTTGTGAGGTTCTGAATTGGAGGTGGTTCTTGATTTACAAAATGAATGCCTGCATATGAGGAAAACATGTTACAAATAGAGACAAAGCTTAGTTAGGAACAATCTTTCCTTTTGAGCTTTAACTTTTTTGGCTATTAGTCATTAATATTCCCGTAAATCTTTATCTTACTACCTAAGGAGATTTTGATCTGTCTCTGAAAAGCAAACCTATAGTATGAATGTATGCCAAAGTCAAACAGCTGTCTTCTCTATGATGTAGATAATACAAATATTGCCTCATTCTTTGCATTTAATTCTGCTTATGAACTATCCCACTTTTTCAGTTTTAGAAGTACTGCATAATACTGCTTTAATATCCCTAAATTAAAAAGTGATAATGAATACACTGATGGCAAATAGTAAACTCACAGCTTTGTAAAAGTAATACTAGCTGGAGAGAATAAGGAATTTATCCACAAATAACTGGAGAGTTTTAATTAACTAAATACAGTACACAAGCTGATATATCTCAAAGGAATTTTTGGTTTTGATAATTTTTTTTCACCACAGAGGTTTCCTAAAATTATTTGATCAGCTCCATTAAGAGACAAGCATGTAATGACAGAGACATGCCATTATCTTTAATCACCTGATGTGTTCATTTTACTGAGGTCACTATGATCAGGTCAATATTCAGTTTGTGTCTACATGTCAAAGTTAAATGATTCTGCAAGTGAATCATGAGATAATGGGGCTACTAAATTATAAAATTTTTATGAAATATAAACATCCTCTCCAAGACATACTATATTTGGGTCTTCTTAGTCTCTTACAGTTACATCCAGGTTTTTAGCCTGTCTCAAACTCTTCACAGGGATGAGTCTGTCTTGAGTGGGTCATTTTGGCAAAACTTGTAAGTTTAATCATTTCTATACAGGCCATTTAAAAAGTTGAGTTAATTTTACTTCGATTACTTGTTAAGAAGGAGAAAACCTGGGTCCTCTCTACCCACAAAGGCTTTAAGCAAGGGGTGACCAACCTAAGTCCTTGAAGAGATTGCACATTCTAGGTGCAGCTCTTGCACCACAGATAGTAACATTTTGCACAGGTGGGGTGTGCTGGGTATCCTGGCCCTTACATGAAGAATGAAATGAGCTAAGAGATGTCTCTGTGTCTCGGGTTGCCTCAAGGTCCATGGGCTAACCCATCTTAAGTCCACCTATAATGGCATAATTGGACACTGGTGATCAGTATTACCTCCTGTCTGTGAGCAGCCCTGGAAAACCCTGCCTCCTCTATGGTGTGTTGATTCTGGGTCTCCAATACATGAAGACTGGTATGTGTCCCATGTTGCCAGGAGGTTGGGTTACCCTTGTTTTCAACCTTGCATTAATCTAAGTAATTGCAGTACTTTTCTATCTATAAGTCATGCCCTGGGAAAGTCTGTTCATCTACTAACTGTTCCCTTATTTCCTCTTTCCATAAAAATACCTAGAATAACTCTCTGATGGTACATATCTACCCCAAATTACTTAGCTCCCTAGTCCATTTCTTGTCCTAGTTTCCCGATATCTTTGTTAAAGAAATGTTAGTTTACATAATTCTCTGAGGTTTGGGATTTTGTTTTTGTTTGGTTTGTTTTGGTGGGGGTTTTCTTCCAGTGGTTGTTTTTATTGGTGGTTTTTGGGGGGGTTTGGTTGGTTGTTTTTTTTTTTTTTTTTCCCTTGACACAGCAAACAAATCCCCTCATCTGTAAGACCTAAGTGTAATTTTGGAGGTAGCTCACTCTGGTCAAAGGCAGCCTGGATAAGACATCATCAGGTCTGCCATATATTATCTTTTAGTCATATCCCAGAAGGTTTTGAACCTCCAAAACACCTCTACATGCCCTCATGCTGCAGCCTAAGGCATGCAACATAACATGTCAGTTTCATGCTAAAAAACCCATTATGCTTCCAGCCTGGAAAAATGCTAACAACCATAGACAACAGTGTCTGCCTTATACCCACAGGGCATCACGACACCAAGTGCTTGTGCAGTGTGCACATGACCCACTTCGTCTAGTGTCCCCAGCAACTGTGGACATAACTCTACATTGAGCTGATGGCCAGGAGCTAGATGCAGCTAGTCAGGACATACAGCCAAGAACTCTCCCCACTTGAACAATAACCTCAAATGCTTTTGTAATAAAGTCAGTGAAGGACTGAGCTATGTATTGTGCTGTAGCATCTGCCTGAAGAGGAAGTGAAAGTCTCAGAGCACTTGAACTGTATCCTGGATAAGACAATATCGGGTCTCACCACAATCCTATTTAGAGAACGAGGAAGGGAATTTGGTTTCCATTTTCATGTTGAGGCTTGTTTGCTGTAGCACAGTGAAAGCAGCTAAGACTGCATTTAAGCAGTTAAGATCATTTTGTCTCAGTAACTTCTCTCTTGGTATAGTATTTTCATGCTTATTGGGGTGGTAAATACCAAAATGCAGACCACAGCTTCTATGGTCAAGGTTTTTATGTATATATTGTCCTAGTTCTGTTAGCTTTAGGTCAGTGTGGAATGACCTAGTGTATTGGTCTGGTTAGAAGATGATTTATTCTGGTGACAGGTAAGTAAAATGTAACTGGGGATTAGCTATTGTGCCATAATTTTCAGATCAGAACTTTGAAGGGCTCCAAGTCTGTGTGTTAAGAGAAGAACATAAGGATAGTTGCACCAGTCAGGTCAGACCTCTGTCTCCATAGTGTCCAGAGGGCAGTAGAAGGCACCCAAGGATGAATATAACATAAAGTGGTATTTCCCTGGCATAGCCTCTTGGTCTCCAGTGACCTAAAACCCAGGGATGTCAGGATGTCTTTACTGGGAGTTTTGGGCTGAGGGGGGAGGGAGGGAGGGGAAGTCTTAAATTAATACTCTAAAACCAGAAGGTTCTTGCTGGCATGATGGCTGAGTTTGAAGCCTGCATAGGACTGTACTATTGACAGGACACACAGCAGTAATAATTCCTGCTAATCTACTTCAGCTCCTACAGAAGGAATTGCATCTTCTTCTGTGGGGATCTATGGACTACAGCTATAGCATTAAGGAAAATAAACCAGCCTTGGAGGTTAGTGGTTATAAGGAGTGTGAAGGAGTATGTCAAGTCTGGTTTGAACTAAAGGCCTGGGCTATATAAATGTTCTTTCTCAGCTCTCTGATAACTTCTTTTCAAAGTGGGTGGATGGCTTATGTATGGCTGCCTCCCAGGACTCTGGCTTATGTGTTGGTCTACAATAAGGGGCATGAAGGAAAGTGACGGTTAAGAGAGCCAGACTGTGCTCTGAGGTGCAGAGCAACTGGATGAGACATAACAAGGCACAAGCTGCAACTTGAGAAGCTCTAATATGGTATTAGGAAAAACTTTTCACTATGAAGGTTAGTTAGTCCCTGGAACAGAGGCCCAGAGAGGCCTGTTGGGTATCTCCATTCGTCAGAACTCAAATGGGTAAGACTCTGAGCCACTTGATGTAATTGACCTGCTTTGAGCAAGCAATGAGACCGGAGAACTCCAGAGCTTCCTTTCAACCTCAGTTACTCTAGGAATCAGTGATTCTTTCAAATCTGTGGAGACTTCGACAAGAAAATGTGGTTCCTGGGGAAAAGAACATGTTATGCTCTTTACATCAAACCAGTTCGGATCAAAGCACCAAGGAAAATTATAACTGCAATCTCTCTGTGATTTATTTTTACTTTTTAAAAGGATTACTAATGAAATAAATAGTGATTAACAACACCAGCAGAGACACACCTAGCGAGACTGTGGCTATTGATGTGCACTCTACCAGTGTTTTCGTTTCTGAGATTTGCAATTATATTTAGTTCATAGGCTCTAACACCTTCTCCATCAGAAGAGTTGGAAATACCTTCAGAAAAAAGTAATAGTGAAAACTGTGATTGCCAGTCACATGAATCCTACTCTTCCTTTGATGTCAACATATAATCTAGATCTCCTACAGTGTTCTTCATCCATGTATCTCAAAGCATTTTATAAAAGAGACTGAAGACATTATCTTCTTTTTATAAAAGGAGGCTTGAATATGGAAGTAGTGTTCAAGGTCACAATGAAAAAGTACTGGCAGAGGTAGGAACAGAACCTGTCTTTGTTAAGGGAAAACAAATAGTGAACTTTTTATTTTATGATCACACCAAAAGCTGGGGAAATAATAACTCTGGTTCAACTCAGACCAAAAGATACCATAAAATCAAAGAATCATAGAATGGTTTCGGTTGGAAGGGATCTTAAGGATCATCTAGATCCAACCCCCCTGCCATGGCAGGGACACCTCCCACTAGACCAGGTTGCTCAATCCTCTATCCAACCTAGCCTTGAACACCTCCAGGGATGGAGCATCCGCAGACCCCCTGGCCAACCTGTTCCAGTGTCTCACCACCCTTAGAGTGAAGAGTTTCCTTCTAATTTCCAATCTAAATCTACATTCTTCCAGTTTGAACCCATTACCCCTGTCCTATCACTACAAGCCTTTGTAAAAGGTCCCTCCCTAGCCTTCTTGTGGGCCCCCTTCAGATACTGGAAGGCTGCAATATGGTCTCCCTGGAGTCTTCTCTTCTCCAGGCTGAACACGCCCAATTCATTCAGCCTGTCATCATAGGAGAGGTGTTCCAGCCCTCTAATCATCTTTATGGCCCTTCCCTTGACCTTCTCCAACAGGTCTGTGTTTTTCTTGTGCTGGGAACTCCAGAGCTGGACGCAGTACTCCAGTGGAGCAGAGGGGCAGAATCACTTCCCTCAACCTGCTGGCCACACTTCTTTTGATGCAGCCTGGGATATGGTTGGTTTTCTGGGCTGAGCTCTCACATTGCTGGCTCATGTTGAGCTTTTTAATCAACCAGCACCCCCAAGTCTTTCTCCTCAGGGTTGCTCTCAGCATATATTGGTAAGATATGCTCTCAGATATGTTGTTAAGTTAGAAAATTAGTGCTGAAATACAAAGTGCAAGTTACAACATTTCCCTTTGTTTTTGTAGCCAAAACATTCCCTTGAACTCAACCCAGATTCTGAACTGTTTTCCATTTTCTACTTGGTGACTGTTATTATTTTTGCCAGTATTAGGTGAGAACTCCAGTTTAGAGTGTTACTTGGTAAGTATCTTAGTAAACAGCCTTATTTTCTTTTGCCTTGAATATTACTTAGGTACAAAGAGAAACTGGACTAGGTCTTCCAACTGTGCAACTTTTCTGGAAAGGGCAGAAGAACAAGAAAGGTGTCAAAAAGAGCACAACACATTATCTAAAGAAACTATAATGAAAAATGCACTACTACAGGAGGTGTGAGATGCCAGCAGCAATCTGACTCTGTTGTATCTTAGCTTCTAGGTATAGCTACAAATATGAGATATATCAGACCAAATGTCATTGATCCAATATCTTGTATCAGACAGTAGCCAAAGAGAAGGGTTTAGGAAAAAAAATACAAGAATTAAATACTTTCACTGATACAGTGTCATCTTTCAGTGGTTTGAGGTTTAGAGAGAAACTGTATGTTCACCTTTGTGTTTATAAGCCCATGATGGACTTCAATTTAATTCATCTAATGAAATTTAAACAAATTGCTGTCAGTACTTAGAGGTGATGCAGCATGTTTGCTGCTTATGTTCCAAAGCTGGGTTTTGGTTGGTTGTTCTTGTTTTCCAAACAACTCACCAACACAATGATCAGTCTTTGTGACCTATGTTCTGAGTAATACATGTAGAGTATTGAAAGAGTATTATCATAAGGTGTGTTGGAAGCTACTGCTCTGTGCCTACAGCCTTTTGCTGTGAACACTTCGTCTCCACCTGCCCTGTCCCAATAGAAGACAGCTGTCATCTCTTCAGCTAAACCGGGAAGACTAAATTATCACCAGCCTTTGATGTGGGTGCTGCCTTAGTCACCTCTGGTGTTGAATCCATGTCTTTACAATAAAGCTTCTATAAAAGGCAAAAAAATCAAAGCAAGGAACAAATACTTACCAGCTCAGTAATTCACTTCCATGCCTTCAACAATCTGTCTTTTGAAGGTAAACACTGTCTACAATTGCAGGGACACCCACCTGTCCATGGGCTCTACAAATGCTGGGAGAAAAGATTAGTCCAGTCTCCTGTACCAAAGACTCTTGTTTAATCCAGGATGTGGCTGGTACTATTCACAATGAATTTACATAATGCCCAAAACAAAGGGTGGGCAAACCTAGCTGCCATGCTTTCTCTCTCTTTCTTGTCCACAATTATCACATGAGATGACTGACTGTTTAAACACCTTAAAGGGCTTTGTTATTACTATAATTTTTAAGCATAAGATATTTCAAACATTTTCACATAAATTGCTCATGTTCCTAGCTCAGCACTGTTGAGGGGAGGAGCAGGAAGGGGGATTTCAGCTAGATGCACCATTAAGTTTATATGTTACTGACCGAAATACTATATTCGAAGACACTGAAGTTTGCATGAACATTCCTGATTTGTGTGTTTAATATAAGGACATAAATATAATGTAAATATAAAGTCTTTTTTTAAAACACTGAATATAGGACAGGTTTCCAGAGCTGATGGTCACATACAGCTGTCATTAGCCTCCTTGGGAAATGTACATACTCAGCATCTGGAAATCAGGCTACTTTTGTTAATTTTTTAAGCTTCAGGTCGTGGACACTAAAGTTTTGCTCATTGTTATATATGTATGAGAGACACAAATGGTAAAGCTAAGAAGGAGAAAAGAAACCAAAAAGCTAAGCTATCACTGTGGGTTTTTTTTTAAACTTCAGTAATTTTGAGTCAATCATGAAGTCCGTTTTCTTTTGTTCAACTGTAGTAATGTCAACTCTTAATTTTCCAGGAAAACACAAAAATCTGTGTTCAGTGAAATATACCCCAATGAGTTTGCCTCCTATTGTCAGGCAGAACTTAATTAAAGTAAGAGAACTTAGATTTTGAACTATGTATTCATTATAATGAAAGGGCTTGGGATTCTGACAGGGTGGAACAACACCAGAAAGAAGGCATCTGTTTTGTCTGTCAGTTATTTTATTCTAAACAGGATGACTCAGAGCATGAGCCACAATAAAAGCTGGCAATACAGAGAAAGATGTTCTACTTCCCTGTTGGCTACTAGGCTAGTCCTCCAGTGCCTAGGAAAGGGTTTCATCCTGCATCACTTGCTGGTTTTATCAATGTTGTCTTTGGAGAATGACTTAGCACTATCTGTTACTGTTTCAGTGCTTGTAAAATTCCCATCCCACGCATAGAATGACCTGCAAATATGCAGGCAGCAATATTTGTTTCTTGCCTGCCTGCTGATTAACAAGCAGGTCTGGGTCAGCCTTACTTCAGACATAAACATCCATTTGCCATTCAATAATTTGTATTGAAAAATCAGTGTTAAGAGCTCCATGTAAACTTGTAGGAGAGGCATGCTATACAAGCTTTATTTAAAATAAAAGTGTGATTTTTCTCTGTTGTGCATGACACATGGGAGTTGAGTGGTCAGAGCTGTGTAGCTGTGAGGGTTCTTGCTTACCGTGAATGTCATGGTTTAACCCTAGATGGCAACTAAGCACCAAACAGCTGCGTGCTCGCTCCTGCCACAGTGGTATGGGGTAGGGGATCAGAAGAGTAAAAGTGAGAAAACTCGAGGACTGAGATAAATAGAGTTCAATAGGTAATTGAACAGCAAAAGCTGCTCAAGCAAGCAACGCAAAACCAGGAATCCATTCTCTACTTCCCATCGGCAGGCAGATATTCAGCCATCTCCAGGAAAGCAGGGCTCCATCATGCGTAACAGTTACTTGGGAAGACAAATATCATAGCTTTGAACATCCCCTCCTTTCTTCTTCTTCCCTCAGCCTTTAAATGCTGAGCATGACATCATATAATATGGAATATTCCTTTGGTCAGTTGGTGTCAGCTGTCCCAGCTGTGTCCCCTCTCAACCTCTTGTGCTGCACGCCCAGCCTACTTGCTGGCGGGGCAGTGTGAGAAGCAGAAAAGGCCTTGACTCTGTGTAAGTGCCGCTCAACAATAACAAAAACATCCCTCTATTATCAACACTGTTGCCAGCACAAATCCAAAACACAGTCCCATACTATCTACTATGGAGAAAATTAATGGTATCCCAGTCAAAACCAGCACATATAGTTAAACAGGGCTACCACTTGGCTGAGGTTTGTGGCTGTGGGTGTATTCTGATTATTGCTAATACTACAAGCAATGAGCACCTTATAAACTGCAGTTCTGAGGGATTCTGAACATATAAGCCAACAGCGAAATCTTGGCTCTTTGGAAAGAGGCCCACTGGCACCTCTGGTCTTCATCCACAGCATGTTCTCCACATCACTCTCTCATTGCGCCACCATAAGATGACCTCATAGAAGGTTTCTTCAGAGATCCATCCCATTTCTGCTTGCAGACAGAAGTAATGTATAGGTTGCCTTTATTGCTGCTTGTGGTCACTTTCCTTCTACCCTTAGTCAGAGCTTGTCCACTCCATTTATATTTGTGTTTGCTGCCGGCATAGTTTTCTCTTTTTATAAAGAGCCAAGTCAGTTCATAAAGGCAGTGTGGCTGCCTGTGCTGGCACAAGGGGAAATTGCAGGAGCGTGCGGTCAGCAGTAGGAAGGGAAAAGACAGGGAGGGGAAGTAATATTATGCTATTATTACCTACCCTTTCTAGAACTTTCCTTTCTCCCCTAGCCTTGGTTACCTTCAAAAATTCTGTGTTCTCAGCAGGTTTTGCTGCTTTAATGAGAAAGGGGCTTTTCTAACTAGTGACCAATTTTTAATCCTTCTCAAAGCTTTCTCAGCCTGTGGATTTCAGTCTTTCTTAATAGCTTCTAGAAGGCATTTTGAAAAAGCTATTCAGCAAACTCGACTTCCTTATCATGAATAGTCTATTTCATCCCCCCTTAGCCTGTGTAGCTTGGCCTTACACCACTGCAGTCAGGGGACTCCGCTGTTTTATATTGGTTGGGAATCTAGCAGCCAAGAATGTGCTCCACTAGTCTACCTGAGAAATTTACTTCAGAAGCATGATTTATAAAGGCAGAACTATTTCAAGCCCTATTATACTGTTCACATCACAATACTATGTAACTCCATCTCTAACAACTTGCTTCAGAATATTTCCTTCTAACAGTGTTTCTCGGAAGAGTAGTATAACATGGGCAACTCTCCAGCCAAGCAGCTGTTCTGAACAATGAAGATCATAGTTTTTATCACCAGCATAACTGTTTTGTTCCTTAGGAACTCTCAGGCAAATGTCATCTATTCACCAATTCCTACAGTTTTTGTATCACATTTCTTTTTAATGCCTCTCCCTATTACATTGCTCTGTTAGTAGACAAACATCAGCTATCTTTTCCCTTGTTGTGAGGACCACAGCAAAATGCTCATTTTGCCACTGCCTTTTGATGTTTTCTCTTGACAGAAAATGTGTACTGTATCTGGATTATATTCTTTTTTCCTTAAAGGATACAATAAGGAAATAACAAATGTAATGTCCAGAGAAAGAGTCCCTCTTCCCATTTCCACACTATGCCAAGAATGCCAGGGGGAAGTACAGCCCTGGCTATGGATAAATGACAAATGCCAGCAGCTCAGACTGTCATTTAATGTCATTTATAACCAGGCAGCCCCCATTGATTCCCACTCAGAATCAGAGTCTTATTATGCTGCCAAACAACTAACCAAGAAAAGAAGTAGATGCTTGCATGGACCTTATTCATACCCAGAGAGCTTATGTAACTTCTGGCATTTCCTGTTTCCAGGTGGACTATAAACAATGTTAAACATTTACATATTCCAAGTATTAATTGCTCTCCATAGATATGTGCTATACCTATTATTATTATCCATGTTTATGAGGAGCAGGAGACAAATGGTGATTTACATAAACACTGATGAGAAGTTTCTGGTAGCTACCTGTAAAAGAGGCCACTAGTTCTCTCAAGAGAACTCTCTCTTCTCTCAAGAGCCTTCCTCCAGCTTCATCACCTATTCCAACTGAACTAGAAAATGAATGAATAAAGCAATCACATTTTGAGGGTGTAAATAATCATTCATATGTGGGCTAAAGAGATAACTTCCACTTAAAAATTATCTAGAATCCTCATTACAAGCAAATACATTCAAGATGACCTTCCCTTTCCTTACATTCTTGCTGAATATCTTGGACAGCATACCTGCTGCGTGGGCATAATGATGGCTTCATGAGGAGGCTGCCTGCAGACTGAGTCTGGTGTGCCTGGTGTGCCTGTTCTGCTTGGAAGTATCTTACATACTCGTAGATACCAAGAGTTTTCCTTCTAGAAGCAGCAGCAAAGTTGTGACCAAACAGACTTCATGAGGTGTGCAAAGTGAGTACAAGTGAGTTTTAACAGCACTCAAATCTAGACCCCACTGCTGAGTTTATCAGGACAGATCAAGGCATGGATATGGAGCCCTGGAAAGATAATAATTTCCTGGGCTGAAGCTGGAAGTGTGCCCAAATGCAAAGCATGCCACTTCAGAGTAGAAGACCCGATTTGTCTATCTGTTGGTCTATGTATCCTGGTGGTATCCTATGGGAACCAGAGTTTCAGTAGTCATTTGCCGCAAATGTGTGTTTTTATTAATTACTTCTGAACCCACAGTCCATAGTCCAATTACAGTCAAGTATGACAGAGAAAGAAATCACAAAGATACAGAATTCTTTCACATTTTAGGAAAATACATGAATGGGTGGCAGAGTGACTCTACCAGCATGCTCACTAATGGAAAGGTTGCACTAAACAGTGACAGCAAAGGATGCACATGGTTCCCCAGCCACTGGAAAGCTCTAGTCAGACATACTTAACTGACCAGAAAAACTCACTCTGCAGTTCATTTACTGATATGTAATAAGGAGTGAGTTGACAAAGCAGCTTTGATATAACTGTTAAAAAAACCAAGCACAAGATGCACATCCAAAGAAACCAGGATTTATGATTTCTTCTACTTCTGTAACTAATTATTTTGATTCAAGAAATAGGCTCTAAAGGGGTAAGCATCACATGTTCTCATTTTTATATCTATTCAGAAAACTAGCTCCATTCAATATGTAAAAGCACAAGCAGTTAACCCACCCTAGTTCACCTTTCTAGTCCCAAGAATAAAAACTTCAAAAAGACCTAAGCATTTATGAGCAAAAGTTACTGGCATGTCCTGGATTTCAACACTTCTCCATCTTTTTTTTTTTTTTTTTTTTCTGATTTCTGATTTTCTGATTTTTAAAGTGTTTGAGACTTACATGAACATAACAAAGGCTGTGTTGTGCAACCTTGCATGGAGCCTTGGAAAAGAAAGGGCTAAGATAAAATGTTATCCAAGCAACGTTATGTGTCTCCAGAGTCTCTAATAAAACTTTTCAGAAGGTAGTTAACATGACAGTAATGTCCAACCTTGTTATTCTCATTCCATTTCCATTCTCATTCCTATTTCCATTCTATTCCCATCTAATAGAATTTCACAGTGTACCACTGACCTTTAGGTTCCTGCCAGAACTGTGCTGGCTGTCAAGTGCTTCCAAAAGTTTTCAAAAAGATCTAGATCCTGATCTGTAGTGTAGTTTTGCCATCCAGGTAGTCAACATGCAGTCTTTGCTATAGATTTTCTGAGCTGTTAGTACTTTAATACTGTACAAATGCAACATCCCACAACATCTTACACTCTCCACATTATTATGATCCAAATTTCAATTTATGTTTAGCAAGAGTACCAAGGAGGTTTCTATTCTGTTTTTAATCTTCTTTTCTCTCTTTGAATCCCAAACTGGAGAGAAATACGGAGAGAGCACTTCTAAATTCTCAGCCTGATACACCAGTCAATGTTTACTGAGTTAGATATTTAAGATAAATCTCCTCCTAATGCAATATTGAAAATACATCAATACAGATCAAAACAAATTCAGCAGATATTTTTCAAACTTTCTGTGTCTGAAAAGAAACCTAGTGTCCATAGACTACCATGGCAGAACTATCCAAGACAGTTGTATTTCTCTGCCTAGTCTGCAAAGAATTATCATCCTTTGCATGGGCCTTTTTCCAGCACTGCATTCCCTGTCTCCATGCAGATAATCTGAGGCAGCCAGGAAAGAGGAACTCTACTTGTCTGCATCTTTACATAGTCCATAGATGTGACCCAGTACTGGTAAGGTGACTGTACCACCAGCTCATAGTCCTTCTGGAGGATATTCTCCATTTGAGGTACCTGTTTCTCCCTGACCTCAATCCCTGTCTGGAGTGCTGTGGATAAATGGTACAACCCAGTTTTCTCATTATTATGAGACAATCAATGAGAAAAATTAGTTGGGATTTGTGATTCAACACATGGTGAATATTTTAATCCATCTATTTCTGTGATGTTTTTGCCATCCTACAGCTCTGCAGCATGATGTGAGAGAACAAAAAATGTGCAGGACAATGCAGGCATTAAATAAACCTTCCCATGTTTTAAGCCTGATTTCCTAAGAAAATCCAGCTAATACTAAACCACTGGCTATCCATTTGCTTACTTCTGCTGGGATGAAGCTCTGAAGAAGAGCTGACTGACTTGTGGTCTGTGTCTGTAAATAGAAAGTCTACAGAATGGTCTAGTTAGCAAAGAGAATTAAGATGTGCAGCCTGCTTTCTCAAAAAGCAGACTTATTTAGTACTTACACATCCACAGTGAGGAAGGAGAGGAGGGTGTGGTTTCATTTGTTGTGCAGATGCTGACTCTGTGGAGTTGAAATAGCTTGTGATGGGGCAGCTTGCTGCAATGGAGGTCTGAAGCATCACTGAGGGTTACAGAGCAGGTATGCAAGGCAGAGGCAGTGAAGATCAATGGTAACAGCTTGAAGGGCTGGCATTTCCAGACCCTTAGACTTACTATCCCAGAAACAAGAAACCGCAGAGTCAGCAAACAGATTTGCCTGCCTTTTGTTATACCTGAAGAAAACGAAAAGGGAGGTTGCAAACCAGAATTAATATTGAGCAATACTCATGACTCTCTCGAGTGCAGAGCCACCTCCTCTTCTGTAAGAGAACTGTGCTGTCCCCTTATAAGATATATACACTGCTTTTACATTTCTCAAGTTGTGTACCAAGCACCTGGATCTTTCCAGTCTTTGACTTTGCCAAGTTGTGGGTGAGCTTTTCACAAGCCAGTAACATACCAGACAGGATGCAGTCATGAGGAAGCTGGAGGAGAGGTACAGAGCTTTCCCAGAAAGCTAGTACTTTTTAGATTCAGACTGAGCAGGGAATGGAGATTATATTCTGAACAGTGATGCTGACACTGCCAAACTGAAAACACCTCATGATAACTGGGCCAGACTGCTGCTGTGAAGGATCTTGAGCATGATCTCCTCCACAAGCTCTTTAAGTTTTCATTTCTCAATGAAGGCCTAAGAGATATAAAAATATAAATTGTCCTATGCATATCAAAGTAGTATAAGAAATTCACAAGGAGAAGAAGCTCTACCGTCCTAAACAGCCTCATACAGGTATTCAGTAACGCATGTTCTCTATTCTCTCTTTGGACAACCTGAAAAAGTACAAACTATTGAGCTATAAACTACCAGCCAAGAGTTGCCAACCTTCATTTGCCAGAGCATTAGTGATGGCCTGAACTACAGAGAGAACTAGTGAGGAAATGTTAACCTGTGTATGAGACCAGACAGCTTGAAAGGATGCTTTGCACCCAATCTAATGCTGCAGTTCAGACACAAAATTTATTTTGGTTTCCTTATTTGACCCTTTAAATTGACAGTCTTTGGTAAAATACTGCAGTCAGGACTTAGGAGTCACTGGACTCTTCCTTGAATTCCTTCCTGGGATTTATAGAGACTGACATGCTGTCTTCATAGAATAGCTTAATGCTGGAGTGAATTTTTATTCCAAGCCAGTGCTGGTGTTAACCTGCTGACTTGAGTTTGATTTGGTAATTGTATTAGTTTAATCTTAAGTCACTATTATCATAACCAGTATAGCTTGGAGGAAATGTTTTCTTGATTTTAGGTAATTGTTTGCATAAAGTTGATCCCAGGTCTCCTTTTTTAACGTAAATGATGTGAGTCAGGGCATTATAGGCACTTGTAGAGGATCTCAGTGATTTAATGTAAAAGCCTCACTAGCACCCTTTATTAGTCTCAGGATCTTACTCTGCCTTTTAAAAAATGCTAGCTGTGTCATTAATGCCTGTAATTAAGGGGGGAATATAACTCCAAATAAAGTATTTAGCATCCCGAAATAACAACTACTTGTGCCAAGAGATAAAATATACTTCAGCTCCTCATCATTCCACCATGAGCAAATGGTGAGGAAAAAAGATATATCCTCCCTAGGCAAGTGCAAAGTTTCAAAGGCAGAAAGAGCCTGTCAACCTGCTAATCTCAAGTTGTACCAGAATTGGAACTGCAAGGAAGCACTTCCCCAAGAAATGTTTTTCCACTCCACCTTAAAACAAAACTAAACTGAAAACACCAAACCAACCAACCAAAAAACCTATCCATGGCACTATCATTCACTACAATGCAAACTGAATTCCATGGTTGCCATCTCACTCTTTCATTTATGTTAGTGGTTATATTACATTATACAGTGAGCACAAAAGGGAGATTATGTGTTGGAGTGTGATGACATATTTCAGTTAACATCACTTAATCATAGAGAAACAAAATAGTTCATGTTGGAAGGGACCTCAGGAGCTCTGGAGTCCAACCTCCTGTTGAGAGCAGGGTCAACCAAGAAGGCAAAGCAGAATATATAACAATGGGTGGGGAAACTGGCCCAAGTCACCCCTGAGTTAATCTGCCTCTTACAGTCAACAAAGCAGCACAAACATTATGCTGGAGTAATAGATAGTAATTAGATGGAGGGCTTTCTTTAGCTCTAAAAGCAGTATGTAGCAAGAGTTGTACCAGTCTTGTAGCAGCGGGTTACATATGGAAGGCATTAGGAAAGGGAACAGGAAGAATAAGGAAGTATTCTCTTTCACTTGATGGAAAGCCACAGAGGTTGCTGGGTTGCGTGCTGTGGTCTGTGAAGGGACATGTGGTAGCTCAGTAAAACAGGAAGCAGTGAAATCTGCTGAGCTTTGGCTACCAAGGTGGTGAATTACAGAAAAGGGGCAAAGAGGTTTTATGCCATTCCTATCTCTGACTAAGTCAGTAAGAAAAGTTCACTGCAGAAACTCATGCTGCTCTGAATTATCCCAAAACCTCACCTGTGGGATATATATTTTTGATCCAACTGAGAAGAAGTTAAATTCAAGACAACCTGGTCCTGCTTGGCAGGGGGGCTGGACTTGATGATCTCCAGAGGTCCCTTCCAACCCCTAACATTCTATGATTCTATGATTCTCAATTCTTATTTTCTCCTGACCTCTTATCAAATAAAGGTTTACAGTCAGTATAGGACAGAGTGACATGCAGAATAGAAGTAAAGGCCAAGGAAGGTATGTTCAAAAGCAACAAATGCATATGATAAATACAGATAAAGACAGATGGGTGAGTCATATTAATGCTTTTGTGGATGTCATAGTCGGAGTCAGAAGCCTTCAATTTCTTTCAAAACAACACTTGTATGAGTGAACCTAAATTTAAAAAAAAACGGTTTTGAGTAAGAAAAACCTCTGCCTTCCTCTAGAAAAGGTGCTGTGACTTTATGAAATGATCCTGTGACCCCCATGTTGACAGCCCGTGTTTTATAACAACCAGAGGATGGCTGTTTCACATGATAGGATGAATAGCCAGATAATCCTGTAAGGCAGAACACCTTCCATCTCACTTGGAAGGCATCCTCTAAATGCAGATAACAGCTATTTATCCCACAATGTTATCCTGTTCATTTGGCAGCAAAAGCTCTGAGAGAATTGAGTAACCCATGCTTTCTGCAGGCCTTTGGTGAACTCTAGTAACCCTTCTGCCTGTCATGGACTATACAGGCAGGTTCAAAAATTCCCTTGTGGGCTGGCACTGCTCAGAGCCACAGTTTTGCAAACTGTTGTTGATCTGGGTGTCTTCCATTGCACTAGAATAACCCCGGGAGTGGGACAAAAACACCCATTGATAAATGCCCTCCCAGAGAGCCACATACACAACAATAACATATGTTCTGCATGTAATTATGATTTTGCAAACATGCATTGGCAGTAAACACATCAGCTAAGCAGTAACTGTATATGCAAGCACAGGCAGGAGTCTTGTTCAAAAAAGAACATCTACTGAACATTGTACATACTTAGTTCTTGCTTGCAGCTAATTATTGTAACTTACAAGGAATGCTGGGACATGTTAAATCAGTGATTTCTGTTTGTGTTTGTTAATTGCCATTATTTAAATACAATCTACATGAAATACCATCTATATGCAAATTGGGCACAAGAAGCAGCACCAGGCACCAACGGTGTTAAGTCAGATTCAACTCCAATGCCTGTAGCAGTTCGAAAATGTACTATCAGTGCAGTTATGGTAAGAAACGGTTTAATTAGATCTATGGTTGAGATTAGAGCAACTGATACACCAAGCAGGTGAAATGCCTGTACTAGTGTGACCCTTGTTAAAAAAACCTAATAAAATATGTATGTGTGTGTATATAACTGCATATTTAACTGTGCTTTTGAACACAGAAATATCACAAAAAAGTTAAAGACAGCCTAAGAGGAATTCCCATGAAGGTCATAGGATCATGGGATAATCTAGGTTGGAAGACACCATGGGAGGTCTCTAGACCAACCTCCTGCTCAAAGCAGGGTCAGCCATGAGATCAGACCAGGGTGCTTAGTGCTTTGTCCAGTCACATTCTGAAATCCTCCAGGGATGGAGACAGCACAACCTCTCTGAGCAGCTTGCTCCCCTGCCTACACATCCTCATGGCAGTACAAGATCTCCTTATATCAACCTCAACCTCTCCTGTTTCAAATTATGCTTGTCTCTTGCCCTCCTGCCATGCATTGCTGTCATCCAATCAAGCTGCAAAAGCAACGTCTAGGACTCTGACATGAAACCTTTCTCAATTTGCAGTTTCTGTTTTTCCCGTGAAAGTACAGATCCCTGTATGGTAAATTTAAGCCTTCTAAACAGATAGTGATTTTCTGTAGTCCCCTGACAAGTTGTTGAGGACTACCAGCTGGAAAGCGCTGTCAAGATACATACCCAATTAAAGGAGAGAAGGCTTGTCAAGTTTCAGCACAGAAGACTGGGGAGCAGAAGGGTAGAGCACCAGTCTAAGTGGAAACATGAGACTTGGCAGCAGATGGCTAGCAATGGAGAAACCTCAACATTGCTGTTGAAGTAATTTTATTAAGCTGGAGAGGAAAAAGGTAATAGAGAGAACATAATCTCTGTTCAGTAATGAGAAAGAGCGGGCACCCAGACTGCTGTGAATCAGTTGAGCTCCAGTTTGTTCAGTGGACATATATGCCTCTTATACCACCTCAAGGTTAGGCCTGAAGTATCTTAATCCCTAAGGAGCTATTTCTTATCTCATGCTATGTATCATCTTCCATGTGCTGGCACATTACACACCAGCACAGAGATGCTTGTTATGTCTTTAGAGAGCTGCACTGCATGGTAACTCATTGCTTACTGACATGTCAGAAATTTTTTTAATGATGTGCCTCTGCAGCTTCAAAATAGGGTAAATTCTGAATATTAAATTTTACTTACATTCAGCATTCATTTAGATCAAGTGGCACATCTGGTGTTCTCATAGCATAGCTCAAACTCCTGCTGTTTGAACAAATAATCGTTATTAATTTTTCCTTCTTTGGTACAAGTCAACAGTGGAAAAGTCATTACAAGGACTAACAGTTCTGACAAAATGTAGGATGCTAAAAGGAGCCCAGTCTACTTGTGCCACTGTTCAGTGAGACTGAATGATGGCTACATTAAATAGCTCTTACTTGTATGCAAAATGGAAGGAGAAAGTGGAAGGATCACATTTGGGTTTAAACTAAGCACTATCCCAAGGATATAGTGGCAGGTATTTACATTCTAAGTCAAGCTGAATTTGAAATCTGATGCAATTCTGGTATCAGTCACTGAGTCAAAAGTCATTCCATGGTATCACTCTAGATCTTTAATTACATACCCTGTCTAGGCAGGTACTTCAGTACATGCTAAACTCTCACTTCAACAGGATCACTCACACGCCTCCAAGTTAAGACACAGGCTTGAATGAGTATCTTGCTTAATTGTGGTAAAGCTTGATTAATTTCTAAGTCAAAATGAGTAAAGATTCTCACAGATTAAAAGGAATTTAGATTGGCCCCTCAAACTAGGTGCAATATCCCATGTCAGGGCAGATAGGGCACAAGAGTTAAAGAGAAGCATGACATAACTTCATTCACATTGTATTGATTTTTAACGAGGCTGTTAGGTAGATAGTTCACTGATGTAAATCAGCACAGTGCCATCGAAGTTGACAAAACAATGCTGATACACATTTGCTCAGATTTACTATCAAGACAGCAGGATGGCAAAGGACCTCATACAGAGATCCAGTATCCCAAGGCTGCACATCAACTTTTAGCTCTGCTGCCTCATGCCAAGGCAGTGCAATTTCAATACAATCTTCAATGCTATAATACCTATTCACAAATTTCCCACATAGCAAATGACAATGATGAACTAGATTTATTGTTCTGCTAGTGCTCCTGGTGTAGCCTTTCCTCATTGATCAGTTTAATATTTGATCCATCTGCTGGATACCAAATGAGATACAGGTTTCATTGTGGTGTCTCAGTTAACAGACAGTCAAGGCATGCAATTTAAATCTGTATGAACCGCCTGGACCAAAGTGGATGTTTTCCATTGAGCCTAATGGATTATTTCCATTCCAGATTTCAGGTTTCCAGTGTCTCCTGTTGAGATGCTTTGGTCTACTAATGACAAAATACACCTTTCTTTATAAATATAAAAGGTGGAAAGAAAGTCTATCCATTGCACCAAACTGTTTCTGCTCAAAGTTCCTAAAATAATTAGCTTTCAAGCAGAGTCCGGGTTCAGAAAACCTCATCAGTCATCATATTTTTGGGAAAAGATCTTTAGATCAGAAACAATTAGCTTTAATCTAACTCTACTTTAGGTTTCAGCTATAACCATTTACAATAAGGTAAATCTTAAAGCACCTCAGGAGCATTATAAACCATTTGATAAAGCATTATCGACTGTTTTGCCTTTATTTTACAACTAATCAGAAGAATTTATAATTACTGTTCAATCAACAAATCATAAATTCCATGCTTACAATTTGGCTTTATCTCAAGTATTCCTATTCCACTGTGATTAGACTTGGGATGTGAAATGTTGGGGTTTTTTTTTGAGGAAGTCAGTATTGAAAGGAAATAAAAATATTTAAGAGAAAATGCTTAGAGAAAAATACTAGTATGTTGTTTTAAGTGACAAACCTGTGCCATCTCTTATAAAACACTCCAACACTGAAAACCTCTAAAACAGTTATAGGGCCTTGAGATATATGTGAAATCTATCTGTTGAGAGATGCAAAAAATATATCTGTTTATATCAAGAATAAAAAGGGGAAAGCAGAGTTCATGCTAAAGCTACATGAAGTCATGACAGATTTATAGATAATATACTTTAACCACCTTGCTCTTGTCTCAATTGTCACAAACAGGAGCCACCACTCACTGTAAGGAGTACAAAGGCAGGAACAGATAAAAAAGCATTTTTAGTATAGCTGATGCTTGGTCTTTACATTCATGAAACATTTATGATAACGGGGCTAAACAAAATCTCCCCAAAGACCATACATCAACAAACCTGCACAGAGTTGCAAATATTTCAGATTAAAAGCTATAACCAACAGGAGTTATGCTCTGAAGAAGGAGGAAACTTTTGTGTGTATAGACCTCCATATACATTTTCATCAGTGACCACTAAAAAGAGAAGTTGCCTGAGAGAGGTAGTGAAGACTCCTAAGTCACCTTAAAGAAGTGACACCATTTTAACTTCCCTCCTGCTTCCCCCCGCCCCCCCACCTCCCACTGTTACATGTTGTTCATCTTACTTCCCTCAGTCCACATGAACATAAAGTTTCCACAGATGTAACATCAAATAGAAAGCTAAAACCCATGGAATAGTTGCTTTTAGGAAAGCATAAACACAAATAAGAAAAGAGCATGTCTCTTGTCTCCAGCAAAGGTGAAAACAAATAGCCTAGTTTTGTCCTCCTTTCCGCACCTGGTGTAGGAATTGTCACAGAATAAATGTGCAGTGTACTTTGCGGATTCAGGTCAGGCAGAAGCAGTTTTTATAGCTAGAGGAGAGAATGCAGTGCAATAGAGTTCAGCCTTCTAAGTATATGGTGAGTAATATGCTGAGCCTGGTGGCAGAGCTGAAAGAGGGGAAAGGTTAAGGAGTATCAGGGAGTGTACATTGGTGGAGTCACACCCTGAGGCAAAGGCAGCAGGTAGAGACTCCACAAGAAGCAGAGGATCCCCTCGCCTCTTGCCATCAAGCAGAAGGAGGGGACATAAGAGATGAGGGGGAATGGAAGCAGGTCCCTTCTTGGGGAAGCAGGAGAATCCCCTCCCTGCCTCCCCCACCTTCCCAGCTGCCCTTACACAACAGGTATTGGGCTCTGGAACTTGAGGGCCAGGCACATGAGGATGCAGATGAAGGTCCGTCAAGGGGGTTGCCTAGGTTGAGTCAGCCAGCCCCACACATTAGGACTGCTGCTATTAAGAGAAAAAGGAGAGTAACTGTTGTAGAGGATTCCCTTCTGAGGGGCACAGAGGGCCCCACATGCCGATCAGATCCGTCCCACAGGGAAGCCTGCTGCATCTCTGGGGCATGGGTCAGAGACATCACCAGGAAACTCCCTGGTGTGGTATGGCCCTCTGATTATCATCTGCTACTCATTACGCAGGTTGGCAGTGATGAGATTGTGGACAGAAGTCCAAAAGTGATTAAAAAGGTCTTTTAGGGCACTGGGGTGACTGGCTGAAGGATCAGGACCACAGGTAGTGTTTTCCTCAATCCCTTCAGTGGCAGGGAAGAATTGTGAAAGGAACAGGAAAACAATAACACATGCCTCAGAGGCTGGTGCTGCCGGTGGAATTTTTTTTGTTTTTTGGTCATGGTGAGGTTTACATGACACTAGGCCTGCTGGCAACAGATGGAGTTCAGCTGTCTCAAAGAGGGAAAAGGATTCTTGCTCATGAGTTGGCAGGACTCACTGAGAGGTCTTTAAACTAGGTCCAAAGGGGGAAGGGAATAAAACCAAGCTCGCTAGAGATGAGTCTAGGTGCAGCATGCTGATGTTGGGGGAGAAATTGATAGCCCAGGTCAAGTGCGTCTACACCAATGCATGCAACATGGACAACAAACAGTAGGAGCTCGGAGCCATTGTACAGTAGGATAGCTATGACATAGTCACCATCACAGAAACGTGGTGGGATGATTCTCATGGCTGGAGTGCTGCAATAGATGGCTATAAGCTCTTTAGAAGCGGGAAGGAGAGGTGGTGGGGTGGCTCTGTATGTTTGATTGTATAGAGCTCAATGACTGTGATGGTAAGGTCGAGTGCTTATGGGTAAGGATGAGGGGGAAGGCCAACAAGACAGATATCCTGATAAGAGTCTGTTACAGACCACCCAAGCAGAATGAAGAGGCAGATGAAGCATTTTACAAGCAGCTGGCAGAAGTCTCACAATTGCCAGCCCTTGTTCTCATGGCGGACTTCAACTTACTGTATGTATGCTGGAAATACCACACAGCAGAGAAGAAACAGTCTAGGAGTCCTGGAGTGTGTGGAAGAGCATAGAATCATAGAATGTTTCAGCCTGGAAGGGACCTCTAGAGGTCATCTAGTCCAACCTCCCTACACAAGTAGGAACATCTACCTAGGTCACGTTACTCAGAGCCTCATTGAGCCTGACCTTGAATGACTCCAGGGATGGAGCCTCCACCACCTCTCTAGGCAGCCCATTCCAGTGCTCTACGACCCTCATGTTAAAGAACTTTTTTCTAATATCCAACCTAAATCTATCTTTTCCTAGCTTGAAACCATTACTCCTTGTCCTATCACTACAAACCCTTGTGAATAGACCTTCCCCTGCCTTCCTGTAGGTCCTCTTCAGGTACTGGAAGGTCAGTATAAGGTCCCCCCGGAGCCTTCTCTTCTCCAGGCCGAACAGTCCCAACTCGCTCAGCCTGTCTTCATATGAGAGATGCTCCATTCCCCTGATCATTCTGGTGGCTCTCCTCTGGACGCGCTCCAATACATCCACATCTTTCTTGTGCTGGGGGCTCCAGAACTGGACGCAATACTCCAGGTGAGGTCTCACCAGGGCAGAGTAGAGGGGCAGAATCACCTCTCTTCATCTGCTGGCCACAGTTCTCTTGATGCAGCCCAGGATGTGATTGGCCTTCTGGGCTGCCTTTGCACACTGGTGGCTCATATCCAGTTTTTCATCCACCAGCACTCCCAAGTCCCTTTCCACAGGGCTGCTCTCCAGTATGTCCTCTCCCAGCCTATACTGATAATGCTGGTGGCCCTGGTGCAGGACCCTGTCACTTCCTGACACAGCTGATAAGTGAGCCTATCAGGGCATGTGCCTTGCTAGACCTGCTGTTTACAAACAGTGAAGAGCTAGTGGGTGATGTGGTGGTCAGAGGCTGTCTTGGGCTTAGTGACCATGCAATGAGAGAGTTCTAGATTCTTGGTGAAGTAAGGAACGGAGTCAGCAAAACCACTACCATGGACTTCCAGAAGGTAGACTTTGGCCTGTTCAGGACCCTGGTTGAGAGTCACGCACTTGGGTCACAACAACCCCAGGCAATGCTATGAGCTTGGGAAAGAGTGGCTGGAAAGCTGCCTTGTGGAAAAGGACCTGGTAGTGTTGATCAACAGCCAGCTGAACACGAGCCAGCAGCATGCCCAGGTGGCCAAGAAGGCCAACGGCATCCTGGCCTTTATTAGAAATGGTGTGTCCAGCAGGAGTAGGGAAGTGATTGTACCCTTGTACTCAGCACTGGTGAGGCTGCAGCTTGAGTACTGTGTCCAGTTTTGGGCCCCTTACTACAAGAACGACGTTGAGGTGCTGGAGTGAGTCCAGAGGAGGGCAGTGAAGCTGGTGAGGAGTCTGGAGAACATGTGTTATGAGGAACAGCTGAAGGAACTGGGACTGTTTAGTCTGGAGAAGAGAAAGCTGAGGAAAGACCTTACTGCTCTCTACAACTACCTGAAAGGGTTTGTTGAGAGGTGGTTGTTGGTCTTTTCTCCCAAGTAACTAGCAATAGGACAAGAGGAGATGGGCTCAAGTTGCACCACAGGAAGTTTAGATTGGATATTAGGAAAAATTTATTTACAGAAAGAGTGATCAAGCATTGGAACAGGCTGCCCAGGGCAGTGGTAGAGTCATTGTCCCTAGAGGTGTTAAAAAAATGTGTTGACATGGCACTTCAAGACATGGTTTAGTGGTCATGGTAGTATTGGGCTGACAGTTGGACTTGATGATCTTAGAGGTCTTTTCCAACCTTAATGATTCTATGATTCTATATGAACTCTGCCTTAAAGTACTAAGGCTTATATAAATTTAGAATAGATGTAAATTGCTCCATGAAGGGGCCTGATATAGCAGAGGAGCATCTGCATAGAAGGGAACTTTGTTTCAGTGGATGTACCTGTGTGGGCCTGATAACTCAGAACTCATGTGGCCTTGACATACCTCTGTTCAGCTGGTCCATCTCTTACTTGTGATGCTGTTGTGCCCTTGACTAGCTTTCATGCCTAGCAAGGCTTCCACACAATTTATTATCTTTAAAAAACAATGTTTCATTTGTCAAAAGGTGCTTCTTTTGGTCATCCCGTTGCGAACTGGTTTATCAAGATTTACCAATAACTCAAGCATTTAATATTATTTTGCTGGCATGTGGTATCCAAAAAAGTAAAGGATTTATAGCTTCACATATTACTGATGGAGTACAATAAAGCAATGTTGGTTTTCCTTTACTAAATCCTACTTTACTTCTCTCCACTGGTTTTGTGTTTATACAAGCTATTCCCCATCTGACCTGCTTCACAGACCACTCATCCCACTGTCTATGAGGAATTGGGTGTATGGAGCTTGCAGGCTGACACAGTACAGTCCTCTTCCCATTTGGCAATAATTTCTGGCTTCCTCAAATATCTTCTGTCTAAACTGCTTTTGGTAAATACCTTGCTAAACTACCGAAGTAAACTGAAAAGCACATGATCCACTAGTGTGGTACTTCACCTACTGATGTAATGACATGAGATCTGCCATTTGCAAAAAATACTTTCTCTGAAAGTAGATAAAAATATGATGAAAACCTTCTTCAGGGAGGCATTTTCTGCATGGTTGTTAATTAATTCAAGGCTTGTGGTATTCTTAAAATATTTTACTTTTTCTAAATTGAGTTTTGGGGTACTAATTAAACTTGTGATAATACCTACTGACCTAAAGCCACAATCTGCTTTTGTATTTCCTTCACAATTAGGCATAAGTTAAAAGCTCCCAGGCTTAACTCAGAGCTGGTATTCTTTCTCCATCCTGAAAGGATGGTTTGCTTCAAAATGGCACCAAGAAAAATGGTCTTCAGCATTTAAATCACCTTTTTGGCACAGGACTACAGTACAGATTTCCCTTCCCTTGCCTGAGCCACATGAGCTGTCTGTCCCTTTCTTCCCTGGCCAACTCTCACCACAGAACTTTCTGTGTTGGGCTCTTTGAGTAGAGCTTGCTAGATACCAGCCCCTCTACAGGTCTTGGCTCTAAATGAACACAAGAGCATACACATCACTGAAGAGCTGAGAGCATGAGGAAACACTTCTTTACTCTGAAGGTGGCAGAGCACTGGAACGGGCTGCCCAGAGTGGTTGTGGAGTCTCTTTCTCTGGAAATATTCAAAACCCACCGGGACATGTTACCGTGCAACCTGCTCTAGGTGAACCTGCTTTGTCAGGGGGGTCGGACTCCAGAGGTCCCTTCCAACCCCTGCCATTCTGTGATTCTGTGAGCTGGGGTGGCACATGGGAGACTTTCTTTGCTTGTCTCCAGATCACAGCAGCAAGTTCCAAACATGATATGTAAAAGGGTGAGGAGAAGAAGCAAGGGGACAGGCTTAACCTCACATACTCTTGAGCAAAGCCTGCAGAAGGGCTACGTAGCCAATGGGAGTCAAGCTAAGGACTTTGTGATGTGAATAACCACTAAATCTGAGATTGAGGGCAACCTAAACTTCAGGCACAAATACAGTATGAACAGGACCTAAAACATGCTAAGGCTAGTGGAGGAGGATTGGCATCATTTCAGGACTTGCTGTCATAAATAGATAACTTGACCTTTGAAGAGCATAAAAGTTGCAGTGTTCAGGTACTAAAGCTTGAAATGAAAACATGTCTGTCTGAAGAAAGTCCATCCTGACAGGCAGGAAACAGAACCAGCATGTCCCAGGCACAACCAGTTCCCACCCTCCCATCCACACACATTCAGACACTCCATTTTAACCCTCAATAGGCAAGCAATGCCACTTGCCTGAGACAAAGAGCAGCAACAACCCAAGGAGCAGCAGCTGGAAAGCTGTACCAGCACAATGATGATTTACCTGCAGGGTGACATGAGGAAAAGTTAAACATTTCTGACTCCAGGAATTAAAGACTGCCTTACTGCTTCATCTCAATGTGTGAAGACCAGCACATTGGGAAGCTGCAGCTCCCAGCAAGCTTCCAGATGACAGCTGGAGCTGCAAACAGAGGAGCTGAAGCTTAGCAGGAGAACGTGCTCTCTTTATCTGCTTTTGGAGGCTACCAAATCCTGCTCTATCTACGAAAATAGGAGGCAAATGCTCAAGTGGTGTAAATGTACACAGCATCGATCACTCCAAAGGTTTAGTGCAAGTTTATATAAAAGGAGGAGAAATACCAGGTTTGGCAGTAACCCTTAAAGGTCTTAGGGCAGGAATGAACAGTGTCCTCTATTTGTGCGACTCTAACCACAGTGGCTCGCATGAGAACCTTAAGCTGCTAGGGCAACTAGTAACAGTAGTAACTAAAAGTTCTCATGAAACACTACACAACACTAAAACATGCAAAAGATAAATTAAATGAAAAATTGTAGCTGTACCACTCAGTTTGCACTGTAAGACCTACACCATAGCCTACAGAGCGAGGAATATTGGCAAAGCTATTATTACTTCAGCCACAAAATGCTGTATTGATACAGTTGTGAATCTGAAATATAACTTCCTCCACCTATCTTAACACCTATCCAGATATAATAAAATCATACAACTTTTATTATACCAGACTTGCAAACAGAGGGTCAAAACCAATACCTCAGCATGTTTGTAATTTGCTTTCTCTACCACTCTGTCATTTCAGTTTTCAGCAGATTAACAGCTGGTGTAGTGGAGGTATGTTGCAACAGTGTCCTGCCTCCCATTCTTTTCTGAGCACCATTAGCTCATTGAAGGCCTGGCTCTCCAGGTCTTCTATTTGTACCTTGTATTGTTCTTTACACTTGGGTGAGCAGGGCGTAAAATGCTTCCACTCCAGTTTCAGAGCATGTCAAACCTATTTGTCACCTCTTCGTGTATTTGAGAATGATTAGGGAAAGCAGAAGGCAAAGCAGAATAAAAATTTCTTAGTAGAATTTTTAGTGGCGATTTTGTCACCATTCAGTAAAGTCAAACATTTAACCAGTGTTACTGGGAGCAAGATATGAAATGCTTGGGGATTTGGATGATTAAGAACCTTTCATTTAATTTTTTGATGTTTCAGATATTGTTTAATGCTATGCAGTGCCATGCTGCAATGTGTGATATGTTAAATTTGGGCAATTCTAGGATGGATTTTTTTTTATATATATTTTTTAAACAGAAAACAGTCTACCAATACTGTCACTATTTGGTAAGAATTCTGAAATATCAGAATTGTCTGTGCATAGCACTGCATTTCTGCATTTTGATGGCTTTTTATGTTGTAGAATCTGTACGCTGAGTCTTAGACTAGGATATCACAAACACTATTAGATTGGTGCCAGCAAAAAACCCCAAACCTGTTCCATAAGAAGTTTGACTTCTGTGTTATTGCAAACTTCCCTCCCCTTCCCAGGCCCCAGTTCTAGTATTCTCCCTCCTCCCTCTGTTTTCTATTTCCTGCCTGGCCCTCTCTTGTGCTGGCATAATGGAAGCTGATGTTCAGCTTTAATTGCTTAGTGCTGTATCTTTTGCCATATCACAGACAAACATCCCCATATATTTTAGCCTTGAATTAGTTCAAGTTTCTTTTAATCTGCTGTTAATTCAAGGCTTTGTTACAATAGTCACTTTCATTCTCTTCCTCTTTCATAACCTGTTGATTCCACTCTCTCTCAGTGTCAGTCTTTACCCTATCTCCTAACTGCAGAGAAAAAGAAAACCAACTTCTTCCATACCAGGGAAGAACACATTTTGAATGGCCTACATATTTCCACCTTATCTCTATCTGTTTCTATGGTAACTGTAATAAATACACACACAAATCAAACAACCTAATTTTTTTCACTTCACTTTTCTGTTTGCTGGAGGTGATGAAGTTTAATGTGTATGGCTCCAAGACACCCACAACAATGTCAGGTCACAGCATGGTATCAGGAGAGACCGAACACTATCCCAGCTGCTCCATTTACTGCAGCCCTTGTTGTATCAGAAGCAGAGCCTCAGAAATGGAAACAATGTTTTTTGGTATTCAGGCTCTGACTAGGATTTGGGTGTTCCCACATGTTGAAAAGTTTCAGTCCCAAACTCTGACACCAGTTTCCTCTGTTATCTCGGGCAGTCACCAAACCTCTCTGTGCCTTTGTAATGGGAAGTAATAATTCTTGCTTATCCTCTGCAGGATCTTTGAGATGGCAATAATTTTTTGTTCTTAGTCTCTACAATGCCAGACACAACAGAACACCTACCTAAATCTGCAGGAATGAGCGTATTACAAACACTGTGAATAATTAGTAATAGATAGTAACACTGTTTGGTGCTGTGGCTCATCTCAAGTAGTTTCTATTCATGGCCTAAAGATGGACCATATTGGGGTTAGAAAGCAGATATCCAAAACTGTAAGCACAGTTAGAAGATGGCTTTACCTAAATTCCCAGTGAGGTTTTAATTTCTGAAAATATTAAACACAAACAAAAGACTTGGGGAATGCTAGAGAGTAAGTCTACAGTGCACCCTGTGCCTTGCTGTTAACAATTATTTCCATGAAGGCATTCCTACACAGTGGAAATTAAAACAGACAAGACTAGGACTGTGGATTTACCAGGCTAGAAGTTATGCTGAGGACAGCTGTGTAAATCAATTTAGCAGCTACTCAGCTAAGCCATAGTAGCAAATTTCCTAAGTATAACCCACTGACCAGGTACAGATGAAAGTCTTTCACAGCCTTGCACAGTGTGGAGACTGGCTGTGTAGTGCAGAATGTACAGACTGAGAAGAAATTCCTCACTTAATCCCTTGCAGCAGCTATCACATCATCAAAGATTAAACAGCAGCTATCTCTATCTTCCAGCAGCTGCCTTTCTTGCGAAGCAAATAACTCATTTAACAAATTCTCACCAACAGTAGCTGCTAGAAAAACTGTGTCCTTTTAAGACAAATTTTTAAAAAATAGCCAACAAACAAGCAGTCTGAAATACACAGTAGATATTTCATGAAGAACTGGTGCACTTCCCTTATTGAGGATCTTAGATCTGCAAACTCCACTCATCCCATTCATGATACAGAGTACATGAAGTTACAGTGGCAGATTATGAAAACACTGATCAAGTTAATATGCTGGCAACAGCCTCCTCCCATCAGTGTTGCATCCTGTTCAAATGAATCTACCACTCAGATCTCTGAAAGTTCAGCTGACTTGAAAAAGCAAATGGCTTATGTTGGGGAAGACTAAGGCAGCCTGCATAAAGAAGCACTCTGAATAATTTGCCCTTCACCATCTACTTCCTAGGGGGTTATATGGTCAGCATTATCTAAGCACCATGACTCTGCCTGTTCCAGCAAAGCAGTGGCCTGAGACTGTGCTCAGTTATCAGTTTATCTGCCAAAGATCAAGAAGCACTATTTGCCAAAGGTACACGGTAAAGCTGGTACTTAAGTGGCTGAATCCCTCCTTTTCCTAGCTATTGCAAGGTGCTCCTATGAGGTGCTTTCCCCTTTTGTTGAAACAGTTGAACAGTGGTACTGTTTTTCTTGTCTCCTTACTCAAATGGCCATTCCCTGACAACTAGCGAGAAGCCACACCTATCCTGTCAGAGCCAGGCTGAGCTACAGTGACCAGGCACTTTTGACTGCCTAGTCGAAATAGCATCAACTGTTATGCCTAAGTACAGAACAGATGCCCCTTAAAATAGTCACAGCTGGTTTACTATGCAGCAGGCCATCTGCTCACACAACACAGATGGCTGAGAACACAGCAGCTTTGGGCCTTGCTCTTTTCCCTGGCTACAGGTCAAAATAAGATGAGAGTTTTGATCTTCATGTATCAGGGAGATGACCTCTCTCTGACTGAGGAAGGCTTCTGTAACACATAGGACAGTGTCACAGTCAGCTCAGAGAAGAGGCAGAGCAGGGGGGCTGCTCCCACTACCTGGGATGTTCTCCCGGAGCAGACTGAGATGTCCACATAGCACACCACTGTAAGCACATGCAAAGCTACAGAAACAATGAGCTTCTGGGAACTCTCACGTCCTCAGAGATGTAAGGAGAAAGAAATCTTTTAATGATCACACTCCAAAATTGTGAAACATTCAAGATACCACAGCACTGTCTGAGAAGGAGACTTAAAAGAAGCAGCAAGCTCTGGAAATAACGAAAAAAAACATGGCTTGAAGAAGAGTACAGACTAGGCCTAAATCTTGTAACCCCCTGCTCTGCACTTCTTCACAAGTGTCCCTCAGCTTACTCTCAATTAATTTTAATTTTTCCCAGACATACCGTTTCCCAGACCGCTGTTAGTTTCTGACGTCATCTATAGCAAACTGAATATTATTTATTCAAAGCCAAAACAACACTGCAGGTGACTGAAATGAATAGAAATGGCTCTGCAGAGTGCACACAAAGAGAACACGTGTGATTGACACGCTGGAGGGAAGGGATGCCATCCAGGGGGACCTTGATGGGCTTGAGAGGTGGGCCTGTGCCAACCTCATGAAGTTCAACAAGGCCAAGTGCAAGGTCCTGCACCTGGGTTGGGGCAATCCCAAGCACAAATACAGACTGGGCAATGAGTGGATTGAGAGCAGCCCTGAGCAGAAAGACGTGGGGGTGCTGGTTGATGAAAAGCTCAACACGAGCCAGCAACGTGCCAGTGCAGCCCAGAAAGCCCCAACCATATCCTGGGCTGCATCAAAAGAAGCATGACCAGCAGGTCAAGGGAGGTGATTCTGCCCCTCTACTGCGCTATTGTGAGACACAACCTAGAGTACTGCATCCAGCTCTGGAGCCCCCAGTACAAGAGGGACATAGGCCTGTTGGAGCAGGTCCAGAGGAGGGCTAGAAAGCTGATTAGAGGGCTGGAGCAGCTCTCCTGCAAGGACAGACTGAGATAGTTAAGGGTTATTCAGCCTGGAGAAGAGAAGACTCCAGAGAGATCTTATTGCAGCCTTCCAGTATCTGAAGGGGACCTAAAGAAAGCTGGGGAGTGACTTTTTACAAGGGCTTGTAGTGATAGGATGAGGAGTAATGGCTATAAACTGGAAGACGGTAGATTTAGATTAGATGTAAGGAAGAAGCTTTTCACTCAGAGGGTTGTCAGTCATCGGAACAGGTTGCTCAGGGAGGTTGTAGATGCCCCAACACTGGATGTGTTCAAGACCAGGTTGGATGGGGCCTCATGCAACCTGGTGCAGTGTGAGGGGTCCCTGCCTATGGCAGGGGGGTTGGTACTAAGTGATTTTTAAGGTCCCTTCCAACCTAAACCATTCTATGATTCTATAACACCATCCTGCCTCTAAACTTTTTTCTAGAGCTAGCGCAGCCCACTTGCAAAAGCCAAAAATGGGACCTCCCATGGCTTTCACTCAGCCAAGACCAAAAGCTCCGTGAGATATGGCTGACAAAATCTTCAGTCTAGTAGTCTAGAAGGCATCTGCTTCTTTTTGTTATCACAGCACATCAGCGTTTCCCATACCTGAACACACATACCCATGCCACTATTTAGGAGGCAAGTATGGGTTCTGGAAATCAAAAATTTTCTTGGAACACAGGCATTTTGAAGCTTTAAAACCACTTGCCACACTTTCATGCTTTGGCTGGTCTTGTCTCTGATTTCTTTGTCTGTTTCTGAGAAGCTAGTGTAAGTCCCTCCACTCTCAAGCTATGCTCACAGTATCAGAAGGTCACACAACTCAGACACAGTGAGATAGACAGTAAGTAATCTCCTTCTCTAATGGCCAACAAAGATCTCAGCAGATCTCACTTATTCTGCACTTATCGCATATGACATTCTTACTAGTGTCACTTTATTCTGCATCTAAACTTTCCTGGAAAAATGACTGGAATGTGAAGCAGGCAAAGACAGCAAAATCAAAATTGCAAGTCAAAACACAGAGAGACTGAAGCCCAAAGCCACTTACTTTTTTGCCATTAAACTTGTCTGGATTTGTCTCATTTAATCAAGGACAATGTATAGATAAATAGGACAGTGACTAGAAAAAGAACCAGTGCAATGAAAAGGTGATAAAAAATAAAAACTGTGAAATTCAGCCTAACTTTAAAGTAACCCTGTATGGTTGTTGCCTTCACACAGATGTAGTGCTACATTCAACTTTAGAGATGCATGTTGCATAAAACAACTCTCCTGTGAAATTCTCTCATCTAATGAGGTTGTAATTATACCTGGGAACTGGGAGAAGGGTAAAAGAAATTTACACTTCCCCACTGTGTTATTTAATAACATGACAAAAAGTTGATTAGCTAGTTGTTGCTTTAGCAGCAGCTCACTGCTGGTGGACATAAAACATTCTCTAGGTTACTTGAATTCATGACATCTCCACTTATTGTGGTTTGTTACACAGTTTGCAGCTCCTGAAAACAAGCCGTTCTCCAGCTGCAAGTCCCTGTGCTTTGGCCTTTAACTGCACCTGTTTATATTTGCTCAAAGGCAAGAACTGATAAAACTATGAAGTCGTGCCAGCCATATGTATAGCTTGCCAGACAGTGTAACATATATCAGTCTTGCCAGGTAAATCTTGTCCAGTGCATAACAGCCCCTGTACAGACAAACTGCTGGCATTAAATGGCATTCTTCACTGTAGTCTAAGAACATAGAGATTTCATAGACACTTCCCATATTCACAAATTTGCTCTTCCTTACAAGTACAAATGACGGTAGGAATAGGATGCTTTTTTTACAAATAGGGTCTCAGGAAGGTTTCCTTTGCTGTTAACTCCTTCAGTTAACTTGTATTGTTTTGAATAAAATGTTCTTTGGGAAACAAGTGGAGATGCTTAACATGGTACTATTAGAAAACATTACAGTTCTATGAGAAATGCAGGGACAGGACTATCAACTGAGTCTCCAACATGAGATTAAACTTTTTCTCAGATCAGTGACCTAAAAAAAGGCAGTGAGATTTAACACCCTGCTGCCTTTCAATTCTCTTCTTCAAGAAGGAGACAGTTCCCATTCCTGCTTCTCTGCTAGACCAAGCTATATGTTTGCTATGGCAAAAGGTAACAGTTGTTGCTGTTGTTGTGCTCTTACTGTCTTAATTTGGCTCTGGTCCTGAATATAGAGCTAATTCCTACTCTGTAAGGGTGTTCCTCAAAGACTCTTCCAAAACCTCAGAGTACTTCACATACTAAATTATTTGCTATGGATGAATATTTAATGAAATATCAAAGTTTTGGACCTGAAGAAAACAAGCTCACATTCATCTTTAATGTGGTGGGATGAGAGAGAACCACCAACAGATACTGTGCACACAGTAACACTTGACTGACTGTTGACAAGGAGGCTTGGCAGAATCCCATAGACTTGCACATGGGAGGAAGGATACACAATTCAGATGAGCACTCACGCTGCTCGAACTGGGACTGGCAAACAATACTGGACAAGTTGTGAGGCATTCAGTGGTTGCATGATAAACTGGCAAATGCCACTAAAAAAAATACATGTTGCTTGGTTCATTTGAACAGGGCTGCCTTCTGAGAATGACCTGCTTTGCTTGCTTTCCACTTGAGTCTATAGTTGGAAAGCCAAAGCTTTCTTTCTAAACATTGCTACCATTGAGCAGTGCAGAGAAAGTGGGATTCAGAGCAGCCAACACTTCAACAGCTGGATTGCACCTCTGAAGACAGCAAAAGAGAAGCTACGTGTTGCAAAAGCATGTTGACTCAGTGGGCAAGTGGGCATATTTGGCACCAGCAGAAGCTTACAAGTGCTTGTCAAAGTTAGTTCTGAAGTAGAGTTTTATGTCTACAGCCAAAACTGGGCAGAAATTAAAAGATACAGTAACTGGCATTTTCAGGTTATGGAAGAGTTTTCAGTGTAGTGCTGTTACATTGTTTTGCCAATTGACGGGGTCAACAGAAAGGACACAGACACCAACTTACTTTACTGTCTATTTTAAGATATTACAGAAATAAAATGATATGGTTAGTCAAAAATATAAACTCATGATACTTTATTTTTAAGCAGCAGCAGGAATAAGCAGGGTAATTCACCTAATCATTACTACATAAAACTAATGATAGTGATTAAGAGAGTTACATCATCAATTGCCCTAATATCATCATCCAGATATGCAGTTGCTGGACAGCCCTGGTTACAGCAAGGATTTGGAGAATCCTTTGCCGTCCTGGCAATTGAGAAGTCCTATGCAGTGTGTCCACTCATAGGTGAGGCTTCCAAAGGCGCTGCAAGAGGGCCCAGCTTTTATACAGTTGAAAAAACAAACCACAAAACTTCAAATGCGGGAACATCTGGTGTCACCCCCCTATTGGATTCTGCTTAAAGTCTGGCCAGGGCTCAAGGAGGGATCCAAGGGAGTTTCTGTGTCTATTTTGGTTTTGACCACATATATCTCAACAAGGCCAAGATGTCTGGTTTTACTGCCTTGCAGCATGCCTCTAAGTAGAGAAAGATCTTCTGCTGGTTACTGTTACACACTATGCATTACAACAAAGCTTTCTAAGTTGGCATCTAAATATATTCATACTATAATAGCAAAATATAGATGAATAATATACTGTGTCATCAATACAATGCATATTAGATATATTGTATGGTTATGAGGTTCATTTATAGGTCAGCTTTGGTTCAGGACCTATGGCTCAGGCCCCAGTACTTCATACATACAAATCCAGATGTTTGAGCTTCATAAGGTACAGTGGGATGCACTGTTTTTAAAGATACACCTTGTAGATATTCCTACCAAATTCATAATGACAGTGTTTGATACAGCCAAAGACTGTGGTAGAAATGGGTAGAAAAAGAAAACAGGGAAACAGCCATCCTAGGCATGGACATGTCCCCTTCAGCCATCTAGAAGAAATGTTCTTCTAGTAACCATCCAGCCAGTCAGTATTTCCATCAAGTAATTGGTCAATGACAGGCATACATTGCTTTTCAAAAGACTGGGAAAGCAATTGGAGATGGATGCTTTTAGAAATGAAATGGCTAGATGGATGTTCTAATCCATGTCTTGTACAGGTGTTAGTGGCTGCATTCTGTTCCCCAGTGCCCATTGTCTAATGGAACTTTACAAAAGAGTCATATGCTTTGTTTCTTCATTTTCAGGAGGGCACTGGGCAGGACACAGGAGGCCCTCAGCTGTATTATGACACATTAATCTATGCAGAGATTTATGACCAAGAAGAGCAAAGTAGTCAAGCATGACTCAAGGAAAAAAAGAAAAAAAAGTATTTTTTTTCTTTTTGTGGTATTTGTCTTCCTGTTGTCTAAATCCACAGAACTGATCAACAGCTCTGAAGCAATTTATATTTTCTGCAGTCTGCTCATCTGATACTAGCCAGTCAAACCTAGATGTTGCTCATACTCCATCCCTTGACTTCATGGGTTATAAGTAATTAATTTGCCCTACCGGTTGCAGATTAAAAGCCAGAATTATACACTCCAAAGCAAGCCTGATTTTAGTTTTAGCATTGCAATCCCAAGTCAGGGCCAATGTCTCTCCATTGTCTCCCAGGGAATGGTTTGCAACTCTTTCTTTGCAGTGTTATGATTAGCTCTTTTTATCTTCCTGTTCATTTCCTCCATCAGCTGTCCACTGCCAACTGCATGTCAGACTTTTCAGTACAAGGTTATGAATGTTTTACTGGCCTTTTTGTCTCACTGTTTTTGAAACTGTGCAGCAAACAGGATGTGCTTCTGTTTCAGTAAAGTGAACATTAAGTTTTGGTCTAAATGCCAGCAAAGAACTGCAAACTAGGGAAAGAGAACAATAAGCCAAAACATAAAAGTAGGCTGTCATCTTCAGATCTTTGTTACATTCTTCTCTTCATTAAGAACTTTGAATCATGAATCTTAAGCAGGGCAGGGGACATGTTTAGCATTGTTTTAATGGCACTGATGCATGAACTCATTCAATATGGGGAAAGTAACTATTAAGATGCTTGGCACTGCATCCTTATAGCTTTGATGTTTTTTGAAGTTTCATACTGCTTCAACACAGGAGGAGTAGTTACTTGTGCTGTGCAGATTTACAAAGGCCTGCCAACAGGGGTGTAACTCCCATACTGGTCTATCAAGGTCCTGAGTGGCACTGTCATCTGGCACTCAGGATTCTGCTTCATTTGTTTTCATGCTCACACTAGTAAAAAAAGCACTATTGACGCTTTTGGGGTCTTGGTCATCCAGGGACTGCAAAACACTTTGCAAAGTGTCAGTAAAAAGATTGACAACATGTTAATGAGTGCAGAAGTCATATACAATTTAAAGTGCTTTCCCATAATACTTCAAGGTATTCATTGTATACAAAGAGCCCACTGAATGCTCATCAGTCAACTGTTAGGGGCAACAGATAATTTTTTCAGTGTTATAATGTGTTGACAGCTAGCTAGAGTAGCCTAGCTATAAAAACACCATCTTCAAAAAATTAAAGAGCGGGTCACAGAACAGCCATCATGAAAATCTGACAGACATTGCTGTTCTGCTCTTGGTGGAGCTCTCTGTCAAATATCGCCAAATGGCTTCTCCTATTTAGGTGGCTTCTTCATTTACCAGAGAACAATAAAGACTGTATATCGAGTCATCTGTTAGGGAAGTCCTTGATTTGATCAGAAATATATTTGTACAGCTAAATACATTGTTTAGTACTAAGCAAATATTTCTGGAATGACACAGATTTAGTCTCAGGTGACCATTATACAAGTAGCATGTGACAGGCAGGTGAGCTGATAAAATCTTTGCCCTCACTGTACAAATGAGTTCGGGTGCATGTGGACAGAAGAAGGAAAAGTGGCTACAAAATCAGGTGAAATAAAGTGGGATTATTTAATAATAATAATAATAATGCTGAGAAACAATGCTTTTTCATCTGAAACAAATGGCACAAAATATTGAGAAAAGTTCTTAAGAGAAGCTGCTTAGAGAAGGATAAAACATTTACCATGAACTGAAATACCACATATGTCACTGGTAGGAAAATGGTTAAATGTGAAGATCATGCCTAACTCCACACAGTCACTTCTTCAATAAGCCAAACTGATGACTTTTTAAAATCAGTGTAACAATAGCAAAGTAAAACCTGGCCCACTGAGTTTAACCTTAGCTGTCAACTTTAAACAGTGGAAATGAGATTAAAGTATGCAAAAAATCTCAAAGTCAGAGCTGCTGAAATATATATCTTTCTGCTGCAGTTGCCCTTGGAGATTTTGTCTGAGCTCCTCAGGGCTAAGCATTATGTAAAAGCATTTCCTTTACTGTAGAGTTAACAGTCAAAATCAAGGAAGAAAAAAGATTGTGAATGGAGTGAGGAGAAGCATTTTCCCCAACTTCCAATCTTCTTCACAGCCACTGTGCAGTATTGTCTTCTTTGTGGATTCTTCTGTGGTTAGAATCAGGTTTATCAGAAAACAGAAAATGCAGTAACAGATTATATTCAGTCCAATAGCATTACATGAAAAGCCAGAGTGTTGCCTGAAAAAAGAATCATATACTCAGACCTCAGCTTTCACTGATGAAATAATCTTTGACACGGCCTGCCAGAAATAATTGCATATAATAAACTGAGTGAAAACACAATGGAATCTGTTGTAATTGGGTCAGTTTAGGCAATTTCAGTTTGATGACTCCATGCAAATGATACATCTAGATGCACAAAACAGACTCCCCAAATTGGAAACTAAATGCAGTGTTGTGCTTGCTAAGTTCCTTCGTGCTGAGAAAGACGGGTCACATGCTGATGGATTGTAAGTAGAACTCTGAGAAGTTTCAAGACTCTTGGTCTTGCAGCCAGTGGGTAACCAAAAAGATGGGGAACTCTTTCTCTCTTTTGGAATCCTTCCAACATTACTTCAGAGCTGGGAGCTATCACAAGTGCTCTTCTCACTGGCACAAAAGCCAGTGAGAATTCAGCTGAATATGCTAGGGAAGACCTGCACAACTGGCAGGCAAATGAAAGAAGGGAGGAGAGGAATTCTCCCAAGGCTCTGTCCTAGTGACCTGCGGTCATAGGCTACAGGAGCGCCGCAAGCCTGCCTTTCTTCTCT